>OX940872.1:5610000-5788979 GCA_954871525.1 Parietaria judaica | reverse complement strand
GACAAAAAATGAAAAACTCTTTTGCACTCTTGGGAAAACCGACTCAAGAGTCAAAATTGGAAACGGAGATTTTATGGAGGCGAATGCTAAAGGAACCATCGCTGTTGAAACAAAAAAGGGAAAGAAGTATTTAACCGATGTACTTCTGGTCCCAATTGTCAATCAAAGCCTACTCAGCGTAGGTCAAATGATGGAGAAATTATACTCTTTGCTTTTCGAGGGAGACACTTGAACAATTTATGACAAGCAAGATAAATCCCAAGAAATTACAAAGATAAAAATGAATGAGCATAGGTGTTTTCCATTCCAATGGAGGCATACAAGTGATGTGGCGATGAAGACGCAAGTAGACGAGTCGTGGCTATGGCATAAGCGGCTTGGGCACTTTAACTTTCAAGGGCTAAAGATACTTCACCAGAAAGATATGATGATGGATTTTCCAGCCATAAAAGAGATCGATGGAGTATGTGAATGATGCATACTAGGGAAACAACATCGAAAGCCTTTTCCATTCAATAAAGCATGGAAAGCTAAGGAGCTACTAGAGCTAGTACACACAGACGTTTGTGGTCCAATGCGCACCCCGTCACTCGAGCATAATAGGTACTTCATCCTCTTCGTTGATGATTGTACTAGAATGACGTGGGTTTATTTCATGCGTGAAAGATCACAAGTCTTTGACATATTCAAGAAATTCAAAAATTATGTCGAAAAACAAAGTGGATTCTACATTAAGACCCTCCGAAGCGACCGAGGCAAATAATACACTTCAACAGAATTCAACAAGTTCTGCGAAGAAGAAGGCGTGGAACGACAACTCACAGTCAGATATGCACCTGAACAAAATGGAGTATCAGAAAGAAAGAACAGTACTGTGATGGAGACTGCAAGGGCGATGCTCATTGACAAAGGACTTCCTAAAATCTTTTGGGCAGAGGCTGTCTATACGGCAGTGTATCTTCTAAACAGGTGTCCCAAAAAAGCCGTGCTAGATAAGAGACCAATTGAAGCTTGGAGCGGAAGAAAGCCGTCTGCAAAACATCTCAAAGTATTTAGCTGCATATGCTACGTTCACGTGCCACAAGTAAAAAGAGGTAAACTCGATGAGAAAGCTGAAAATGGAATATTTTTAGGCTATAGTAATCAGTCGAAAGGGAATCGAGTCTATAGCTTAAAGACAAAAAAGCTTCTCATCAGCCGAGACGTGGAGTTCAATGAAGACTCTTCTTACAACGAGAAGAATGACCAGACGGAGCAATCAAATATTAATATGCCAACAACGCCTCAACAAGAAAAAGAAAACCAACCTGCTCTACCAACTCAAGCTACCAGAAATGATCCAGATGCTACTACAGACTCACCACCGAGAAGAGTAAGATTTCTTGCCGAAGTCTACGAGTCATGTAACTTAGCAATCTCGGAGCCAGAAAGCTACGAAGCAGCTTCAAAGCAAGAAGAATCGAAAAAAGCTATGGAAGATGAAATTAAGATGATCGAGAAAAACAACACATTGGAGTTTGTCGATTCTCCTCAAGGAAATGAAATCATTGGAGTAAAGTGGGTCTACAAGACGAAGGTAAACCCTGATGGTACAATTCAAAAACACAAGGCGAGACTAGTTGCCAAAGGATATGCGCAAAAATTTGGAGTAAACTACACTAAAACATTTGCTCTAGTAGCACGCCATGACACCATAAGGGCCTTAATTGCACTTTCGGCTCAAAAAAGATGGCAATTTTATCAGCTCGATGTAAAGTCCGCTTTCCTAAATGGCTACCTAGAAGAAGAAATTTACGTGGAGCAACCTGAAGGGTTCGTGGTGCAAGGACAAGAAGACAAAGTATTGAAGCTCAAGAAAGCCTTATACGGGTTGAAGCAGGCACCAAGAGCCTGGTATAGCCGAATTGACAACTACTTCACTCAGCGTGGATTCAGGAGGAGTAAAAGTGACCCAACCTTATACGTCAAAACAGAAGGTACAAGTGCAACACTCATTGTCTCCTTATATGTAGATGATCTTATTTACACGGGAAACAATGAGAAAATGATCAAGGAATTCAAGGAGGACATGATGAAGACGTTTGAGATGACGGACTTAGGTCTAATGCGCTACTTTCTTGGAATAGAGATAACCCAGAAAGAAAACGGAATCTTTGTTTCACAAAAAAACTATATCGAAAGTAGGGGTGGCAATTTAGGCACACGAGACACGAATCGGTTACGACACGATTCAAACGGGTGTAGGTCTACCATAAATGAATCTGGGTCCAACCATGTCGAACATGATTAACACGATTAAATAACGGGTAACACGGCACGAACACGATAACACGATGGGACCCAATTAGAAACGATTAAAGAACAAAAAGTTACATTTTCTACATTATATATATATGTTATTAAGTGTTTTAATACTTAATAAATATGAAATTTAAATTTTTATTTGATTAATTACGTCTTACAATTGATGAACATAAAAATTTGCTAGTAAAATTTTAAAATCTTCGATAATATAGTTAAATAAATTAAGTTAAATGAGCATATTAAATGGGGCGGGTCTGGGTCTCGTCTTCTAACACGATTATTAAATGGGGCGGGTCTGGGTCTGAATAAAATAAGTAAAAAACGATTAAGACCCGGCACGAACACGACACGCAACCCGAATTGCCACCCCTAATCGAAAGTCTTCTAAGGAAGTTCAAATCAAGTTCATCATGGAGCGGCCAAAAGAGTACTCAGATATCTTGAAGGATCAAAGAATTAGGCATATGGTACGAGCCTACAACTGACTCTAAACTATTAGGTTATACTGATAGTGACTGGGCAGGATCAGTAGACGGCATAAAGAGTACTTCAGGCTATGCATTCACACTAGGATCGGAATTTTTTTTCGTGGGTGTCAAAGAAGCAAGAAATAGTTGCTCAATCCTCAACAGAAGCAGAGTACGTAGCCGCTGCTATGGCTACAAGTCAAGCAATATGGCTTAAATGAATTTTTGAAGACATGGGGGAGCCTCAAAAAGAAGCTACAAAGATCTATTGTGATAGCAAATCTGCTATTGCGATGGCTAAAATCCAGTTTTTCACGGAAGAACGAAGCACATCAAAATCAAGTATCACTTTATTCGGGAAGTTCTGAACAACAAGGAGATAGAGCTCAAACATTGCACTATTGAAGAACAGTTAGCTGATACCTTCACAAAAGCGCTACCAAAAGAAAATTTTGAGACATTGCGAGACATGATTGGAGTAGTCCAAATGCACATCAAGGAGGAGTGTTAATATTGATGCACATTTCTATACTATAGAATATTATAGTATGTCCTAGATATATGTAGAAAACTATGAAAAGATAAGTGTTAAGAAAAATCTAGAAATACTAGAATGCTATTATAAAACATATGAGTATAGAAAAATCCAGTGTTGTGGAAAACGTTATCAAGGCACGCCTCGACGAGGCGTAGGGCATTAGCGTATATAAAAATCAAAGCGTACGCCTGAGACTTTGATTTGTGCGCCTGGAGGCAATTCAAAGCGGTGGCTGCTTTGTTTTACTATATATTTGTTTTCTTTTAATTATTTGGTGGAGGTGGGCTTCTCTAAAAGCCCCACGTATCATATAAAAAGCCTATTATAATATATTATTTTATTGGGTAAATGAGCGAAATGCCCATTTGTGACTCAAAGTTTTAAAAAAATGCCCAAATCTATTTTTGGTAATTAAAATATGGACCAATATACCCTTCCTTTTTTTTGACGTGTGGATATAAGAAATAACATTTTTAATTATTAATTACAGTTTTAAAAGGTCGATTAAAATTAAATAAAACCATTTTTGAATTAATTAAAAATATATTACTTAAATATAGCATTAAAAATAACTAATTAATTGCTCAAAATGCCTTAAAATGTAGAATAATTAGTCAACCTAATTAATAGGAAGATATGAAATATTTTTTTAATTAAATAATGATTATTATCATTCTTAAAAGGTGGTAAAACAAAGTTCAAAAAATAAAAGCAAAAACGAAATTGTAGTGGTTTGTTAAATAGTAAGACAACATACACTTAATGGTAGTGATACGACGGGAAGCTACATGACGGCGCGACGACGACCGGAAGCTACGCGACGGCGTGATGAAGGGCGAAAAATCGAGGAGAGAGGATGGAGAGTCTAAGAATTTTGGAGAGAGAGAATGAAAGAGAGAAGACGATAACAATTTAAGGAAAATTATTGCAATTTTTTTTAATTTTTTAAAAAGTAACATAATTTTGTAATTATGAGTTGGAATTTGTCAACCATTATAGGGAAAAATAATTCTGAAATTATTATATATTATTAATAATTATTAAACAAAAATTAATATTTATAACTAATATTAAGGGTAATATTGTCCAAACAAGATTATTAATGGGTATAAAATGATTTTATGAAACTATGGGCATTTCTTTTAAACTTTAGGTGTATTTTGGGCATTTCGTGGGTTTTTCTTATTTTATTTACTGATTTGATTTCAGTACCTATCTTAAAAAGTAAAACCCTGTTATATAATAATAAAAAATAAAAAGACTATCTTGGGTCATTCCTTCCAATGCCTCCTGCTTCATCTGCGCATTCTCTGCTTTTGAGTGTTTTTAAGTGATATTTTTTTAGTTCTAAGTTTTTGTGTTTAAGTTTTAGATGACTTATTAAGATTGAGGATTATGCAATTTTTAAGAGCTTATTATATTTATTTTATTTTAAAATAATTATATTATATTTATTAAGGCTTACGCCTCAAACGCCTCAAGGCTATACGCTTTGAGGCACGGCGAGAAAACGTCTCGAGGCTTAAATACGCAATCCTAAACATTGAAAAAATCTAGAGACTATCTAGACTAGAAATTATAAGAATTATCTAGAGTGTTGTAATCTAGGATTTAGAAGAATACTCTAGAATGTTGTACAACCTCTATATAAAGAGGTGTTGGAGTATTGTAAATTTGCAAGAATCAATAAACAAAAATTCTATCACAACACTCTCCTCTCCATTTCTAAATACCCTATCTACTAAACACTACCAACCTTAGAACCCACCCACCAAAATAAACATATTCGGCACAAAATAACCATAAAAAACAATCAACTATATATACTCAAACAAAACAATGCAAGGAATATCATTTGGAAACAGAAAATCAAACTCTTATTTCTCACAGCAACAAAAACGCTATCGTATGAACCTCATCAAAGAAATATCACGAGGCGATTCCATGATCACAGTAAAATTTTAGTCAACAAGTTCACCAGATGTATCATCTCGGCTTTCTGCAGCTAATTGCTCCTTCTGAACAAGAGAGACACCAATCCCGCCCTCCATCCAAGGCTCATTGATGCCTCGGGTTTCTTCGGAACGAGCGACGACAACCCAGCTTGCAAACCTTGATTACAGTTGACGTCCGGCTTTAAACTTTTCCATAACGACCTATATTCAATACCATATATAAGTAACCCATTAAAGACTACAATAAAAGTAACCCATTAAGAACATAGGTTTTTTCAGACTCAATAAAATTCATTCGGTTCCCATTCGCTTTTTTTAACAGTACAGAGAGCTATTTAAAGTCTTGTATCGGTTCGAATTGTAGTACAAAGCTCATAACGGTACATTCAAAACCCTAAAAACTTCACAAGGAAAAGCCTGAATCAAAGCTACGAGACACATCATCGCGATGACAGACCCGACAATTTGATCAATTTCCACAAGCTTTGATTCGCAATATTATGCAAACATGATTTAAGCTAATAGAAACGACCATTCCGTACTTGACGCCGAGAGTTTACACTACACATTCTATTATAATCTCAAGATCAAGTGGTTCAAAGTTCAAAGTATCGAAACTCTCTTCATGAACTCCTAATTGTAATGACAGTCATTTTCCGTATACAGAGATCAATCTATACGTAATTTGTTTTTTATACCTTCCACTTTTATTTTTGGTAAAAATGTACCTTCAAATTTCAAAATAACTAAAATATGCCTTTAGTATTATTTGATAATTTTACCCTTGATCTTCCTTTTTTTTTAATTAATTAGTTAAACAATAAAAAAAAAAACCTCTAAATAGATATATTTTGGTGAAAATGAAACTAAATGAAATTAAAAAAAATTATAAAAAATTACTGAGGAGTAATTTTGTGTTTTTAAAAGTTAAATTAATTCAAAGGTATATAATAAAAAAATGGTTCTTAAGAGTAATAGTCAATCTTGAAAGTGAGTTTAGCAAAATAGCCAAACTTTGGTTAATTTTGTAAACTAGCCAATTAACCATTTAAGTGAATTTCTAATTACATTCTTACCCTTAATAATAAAAAACAAAATTAAAAATAAATACAAATTAACCACGTAATTTGTGGGTTATTAATCTGAAAAAATCAATGACATTTATTATGAATAATTATATTAATTATGAATTCATTTATTTTCATTAATTGAAAATATTGCTATTAATTGAAATAACTATTAATATGGTAACAACCAAAACCAAACCCCCTTTTTGTGTATAATTCAAATTTTAAATTCAAAACATTCATATAATTTTTGGATTTATTTTTTTTTTTAAAAAAATATCAACAAATTAAAGACGCTAATTAACGTAAATCAACAACGAATCAACGTAAATTAACATTCAATTAACGTAAATTAACAACGAATTTACAATGAATTAACAACGAATTTACGTTAATTTACGTAAATTAACAACGAATTTACGTTAATTCATAAATTAACAACGAATTAACGTAAATTAACAACGAATCAACGTAAATTAACAGGCCTCCGGAATTTCCGGGAGAAGAGGATCTTCTCGCCGGAGGCAAAGACGACGACCTTGAGGTTCGTGGGCCGCCCGTAGAAGAGGAGGTCGGCCGCACTGTGGCGTCGCCCCGAGGCGTTGAAGATAGAGCCGCCGACTTTGGTCCCGACGAGGTGTTCGAGGCTGAAGCCGTTGTACGGCCTCACGCCGACCTCGATCAGGCCGTCGCGGACGCCAAGCTGCCACGCCTTGGGCTCGGGGCGGTAGACGATCTTGCTCTCCACCCAGTCGTATGACTCGTTCACCATCCGGGGGTCCTACGCGATCGGACTTTGCGTAGAACTCGAGCTTAGTGCGCGAGTAGAAGCCGGCGTTCACGGCGCTGCTGCCACCCAGGACACGGCCGCGCGCGTTGGGCACGCCGTCCTCGGACGTGAAGGCCTCGGCTGGCGAGTCGGCAGCGGCGGCGGTGTTGGTGGAGCCGGCCGCAAGGGAGGCGAGGAATCCGTCCTGCGCCATGACATCGCGGTCAACGTACGGCGTGCCGCCGCGCTCGAGCACCAGCACGCGGAACCCATGCGACAGCGTCGCCGCCAGCGGGCACCCGGCCGTGCCGCCGCCGACAACTATGTAGTCGAAGTAGTCCGAAATGTCGTTGATCACCAGCTTCCGAAATGTCGTAGCATCTGCACTATCAAGACCCTTTCTTGTTTATCTTGACGTTCGTTCGAGAGAGGGAGGGAGGGAGGGAGGGAGGGAGGGAGGGAGGGAGGGAGAGAGAGAGAGAGAGGGGAACGATGAATGATTCAAATTGGTTATCAAATTCCCAAATTTGTGCATAATTAATTAAGCTTGATTTGTGCTGATTTTTTTAATTAATTACGAAATTTATAATTAAAATGATTAATTAAAGGGTATTACAGGGATAAAAAATATTATTAAAATGCCACCTCATGTTAATTGGCTAGTTTACAAAATTAACTAAAGTTTAGCTATTTTGCTAAACCTATGTTTCAATTTGGTTATTTGGTGCAATTTCTCATAAAAAAAAGGTTGAGGGTATACTTTAACTGTTTTTGAAACTTGATGTATATTTTTACTAAAAAATAATAAAAAGGTAAATTAGCCTTAGATTTATGAGAACATTGCCACATATGTCTGAGCTTTCTTAGTTGATGTATTTTGCTCCCTAAACTTAGGCTTTTGGTTTAAATATCTTTAGGGTTTTTTTTCTTTCAAAAAGCAGGACTATATTATTACTAGTGGAGTGGTTGGCTTTGAGTCAGCTGGTCTTCCTGTGTCGGCCAATTGTATACCACACGATTGGGTGTTTTAAAGGTTATTTACGGCATATGTTCCAAAAGTTTTAAATATTGGCATATGACCCTTGCTCGACTTTTAATATAAATGATATCAGAAGTCGAACAAGGGAATACCGGAGAAGACACAGGCAAGCACGGAGAAGAGAAAGGAAAAATCTTAATTCGTGACGATAAAATATGAAAACAAGGATTGTTACGAGAGCTCTCAGCACGAAAGTGGTTGTGTCTTGTATTTCGTGGTCGCTTGCCGATGTCGTTTCGCATTTTTGGTTTTATGGATATACCGCTTGCCGATGGGTATGTCGATGGGCAAATGGTAAAAAAAAGGCATGCCGCATGCATTTTCGCATGGGCATACCGCATGCCGATGGGGTTTTCGACGGATATTTTGTAAAAAATATTTGAGTATTTAAGCAAGATATTTATATAGGTTCAAAACTACATATTTAATAAATACAAGACATAATTATATACAACAAAACACATTTGTAACTTAAATATGTCGGTGAAATGTATAACATTAAGTCACTTTATTACTTGAAGTGTATAATATTAAGTAAATTATTATGTGAAGTAAATATATGTATGTTAATTAAGTGTGTAATATTAAGTGAATATGCATGTTAATTATATATATGTATGCTAACAAATTTAATATTAGTTGAAGTGTATAATATTAAATGAATGTGTATATTAAGTGTATATGTATGTTAGATGAATTTAATATGTATGTTAAGTGTATAATATTATTTGAAGTGTATAATATTAAGTTAATTGTTTTTGCCGAAAGTTTAATCGGTATTTTTGCCGAAATTTATCAAAAATATGGTTTTTTGCGAAATTCCAACCATTTTTCGCAATTTTTACTCACAAAAACGAAAAACGATATTTCATCCACCTGCCCATGCGAATTTCGCAAAAAATGGTAAAAAAACCAGCGAAACGAAAAGGTTTTCCTTTCGCAAATCCTCGAAAAACGAAAATCGGTCGACATTTCCATGGAAAATCGCGAAATTTAACACCTTGGTTCTACCGTCCTAGAAGTATTTCCTTGTCATGAATTATTTAATCAAAATAATCATCTAAAAATATGATAGGTACTAATTGGATAAATACGCACAAGTCACGATTTGGTGACCAAGTATAAAATTATGTATCGTATTTATTTAATTAATATTATACCGTTTAATCCGATAATGTTCACATTTATTCTTTCACGCTAAAATGGATTGCGATATTTGCTTGTTTTGCTCTAATCCTAATTAATGTCACGAATTAACCTTCTCTAACTTAACCCTAATCCTAATTAATTAGCATCGTCAAACTGTCCTTCATTTAGAAATTAAAGTTCAAACAATCAACTATAAAGGAATCTCATCTTGCAAATAGAAAAATCAAACTCTTATTTCCCACAACAACAAAAAAGCTATCGTACGAACTTCATCAAAGAAATATGAAGAGGCATCCTTCTTAACAAGAGAGACGCCAATCCCGCCCTCCATCCGAGGCTCAATGAGGGCTCGGGTTTCTTCGGAACAAGGGCCGACAAACCAGCTTGCAAACCTTGATTACAGCTGACCTATATTCAATACCAATATAAGTAACCCATTAAAACATTGGTTTTGTCCGACTCAATAAACTTCTCCAACAGTACAAAGCTCGTCACGGTACATTCAAAAAGTATGGCCAACAGTTTGATCAATTTCCACAAGTTCTGTTTTTAAAAAGCTTATGGCCAATGATTTAAACATGATTTAATTTTAATCTACCAGAAATAATCACTTCTATTCGCATTGGGCCTCTTAGGAATGGGCCGGCCCATTTTAATAATGCTTCTCACCATGAGAACATAATGCAAGAAGTTACAACTGATCTTAAGTTTTCCTAATCTTGTGATAAATATTTTTTAGTCATTGCCATAAATTTCTGGTGAACATTACTTGTACATTTTTCGTCTGAATTTTAGTGCCGTAATGTAATAATGTGTTCAATAATTAATTAATGTGTACTCAAATTGCCAACGCAAACCAAGCAATCCATTCGGTATAATCAAGCTACGCAATCCAACCATGATTTTAAGAAACAAAATTTTAGCGTGGATAACCCTCAAAACCACAGGACTCATAAGCCATTTAAATCTTCCAATGGGATACACCAAGTCCTTCTCTAGTAAATACCTAGAGGATTACAACAAAGATTGGATAAACTCACCAAAAGGGAGAATACACGACACACACCATTGAGATATCGTCACCGAAAACGGAGAAGACGAAGGCACTTTCTCTCTTTTCTTCTCTCTTTGATTCCAATAAGCTTGCTCTTATCACCAAATGCTTCCCGGTTCACGCTTTTGGTTTCTCCTAGTACACTTTTTCTTCTTCTTCTTCGATTCCAAAACAATCATGGTTGATTGATTAAAAGTCGGAAGACTCGAAGATGCCTGCATCGGTACAAAGAAGAAGAAGCTTCAGCTAAGAGAATTTTTCAAGAAAATAAAGTGAATCTAACTTTGTGTAAGAGAATACTTTGTTTGTACACGTTAAGTCTTGGACATTTGATTAAACGGTTCATGTGAAAACTCATATTCACATCTTACAATATGTTAAAGTTGTGGGGGTGACATCTATTTCATCTATATATGTACAATTTGCTATACATGCTTTGCTTTCATATGTTTTTGAGTAGTGAGCAAAAAGAAAATCAGACAATAATGTTATGAAGATGTAAAAAATTAAGGAGGTGGAGTGTGAGAGTTGTACCAATCACTCTCTGTCGTATATCCCTCGAGCTATTTTCTTCATCACTCGCCATTGAAGCACGGAGAAACCTGATGTACGCCGTGGAGAGTTTAGCATAGACGACGCCAAAATTAGATTGAAACACTGGACAATCTTTGAAACATACATTGCAATTCCGTGTAATTTGAAGACAAAATCAATTCGATTTCTGCAATACGCCCCAAAACCAGAGTAACGGAATCGTCTCCACCGCTTCTTTGCCAACGTTTGCAAGATTATTTATGTTCCCGAAGCTGATCTGTTTGTTCACCTGAAAAAAATCAGAGATTAAATAAGAATGATGTACAACTTGTTATAATTCATGTACCTCTTGCTCTTGTTAGTACAAGCAAGATGGAACTCTGTAACTAAAAAAAAATGGTGCTCTTTGTTCTTGTCATTGTTAGTCACAAATATGAAGAAAAATAGAAAGAAAGATAAAACACTGCATATAACGTAATTGCGAAAAGAGCGCTTACTGAAACCGAAGTGGCGTGGACAAGTTTAGCAACGTTAGCTCTATAGAACAAGACACCAAGTCCATACCATCTTAAATTTCCTATGTTGTAAGGGAAAATAAGCTAAGAAATTACATTAAAAAAAGAAGAAAAAGAACCCCTTATATTAGTAAAAACATACTTGAAGACAACAACCCATATATAAAGCTTGGCTCTTACAAAAGGGAAGGGTAAAATTATAATACCAAATGTTGTAGCTCTGTTCCGCTCCGAGGCAAAACATTAGGCACTAATTTTAGAGAGCAAAAAGAAAATCAGACAATAATATTATGAAGATGTTAGAAATTAAGGAGCTGGACTGTGAGAAATTTACCAATCATTCTTAACATTGGATCATCTTGGTTCACTTGACTTGCTTATGGTACTTATGTGCATAAAAAAAATTAAAACTTTCAACCAAGTTTTATTAACTTATATTTTAAGCCACCACACGAAGCGCGGTGCCGGTCCACTAGTTCTTGTAATAGTTAGCAACCAGATAAAGCAGATTAATCATATTGGTGCCACGTATATGATTATGTTTTACGCATTGTTTTTCAGACTCTTAAACAAATCAAATCTCACTCCAATTCAATGCATATTTTCATTCATTGAAGCACGAGAAACCCGATGTACGATGTGGAGAGTTTAGCCTGCACGGCGCCAAAATGAGATTGAAAATTAGTTGCATTGGATAATCTTTAAAACAGACATTGCATTTCCGTGTAGTTTTTAAGCCAAATCTATTCCGTTTATGCAATATGCCCCGAAAAAAGAATTACAATATCGGACTCTGTTTCTTTTCAAACAGTGAAGTCGTATTTTCACCATTTAGCATATTTTTAAAGATTTGAGCGCTAGACGCATGGATATCAAAATGCATGCAAGAAAGAGAACCGCACTGATACTTTTTGTTAACGCAGTTCAGATTATCCCTTGTGGATAGCTTACTCTGCGGGGCACTCACCCAGATTATTCAATCAAGAGACTACAAGATATGTTTACAAACAGTAAAGCGTAAAGGCTCCCGCTTGATGTTACAAAATTAACTCTGACATCAAACTTTTGAACTCATTATGATCCTCCTTCATCTTAACGTCACTAAAAGCATCATGTGTCTCTGTAAGTGCTATCGATTTGGTCCTCGATGACCGGGACATATAGAGTCGTTGCAATGCAATCATTCATCGTCTTGATACGGCCCTGGATTCTTTCCATTATCTGGCAATCACTCGCAATCATTTTTCAACTGATTAAGGCTCGTGATCTCAAAAAAAGGCAAGCTTGGAGAAGTTTACTAAATCTTGATTGAGGATGCGCAAATTCTTTGAGTGAGGATCCACACATTCTTTTATTGGCGCCCATAAGCTAAGCAATTATATAAAAATTAAAACATTAGGCACTAATTTTAGAGAGCAAAAAGAAAATCAGACAATAATATTATGAAGATGTTAGAAATTAAGGAGCTGGACTGTGAGAAATTTACCAATCATTCTTAGCATTGGATCATCTTGGTTCACTTGACTTGCTTATGGTACTTATGCCACCAAAATCATCTTCTGATACATCATTGTGGCCATAAATTACTTAAGATACAAGCAAATTGGTACTCTTTTTTCCTCTCATTGATAAGACATAAATATGAAGAAAAATAGGAGGAAAAAAAATACTGTTTAAATATGTTTAAATATAACATTATTGCGAATAGATAATTGAAAGATACTCGAGCGATGGGAGCTTCCCCAGCGGAGGTAAGACCACGCAGCGAGGACAGCTGAAGAGATCAAGTCGTGTGAGATTAACCAAAGACATCATCCATTTGGGTGAAACAGTGGTGCCCATGTATTCTCCAATCGCCAAAGACTCCAATTTTTTATTGGGCTCCAAGCTTTCCAGTATTTGTTGTTCATGCTCTTCGATTCCTCCCATTTTTCGTAATTTTCGTTTTGATATAGTATTGTCCTTGAAACGGATGCTCAGATGGGTAAGAAGCTCCATACGTTTGATACCTATCTTCCGAGCCTCCGTACAACCCAAAACAAGTTTGGAACTGGAGGAGATGATTCATCGACTTCATATCTTCTAAATTCAAGTAAGATTCTACATCCTTACATATGCGAAGAACCATGTTTAACTTTTGGAGATTAGCTAAGCTTAAAATTCCTCTTGGAACCCCAACTAGTCTCACACAATTTGAAAAATCAAGATGCTTCAGCTCAACTAACTTCCCTAAACCTTCAGGAAGTCGGCCCAATCGCCAGCAATTCGTTAATATCAGTGTTTGGAGTTTCGGCAAATCACATATGGAGTCAGGTAATCTTGTCAACTTATAGCAGCTAAACATATTGAGATACCTCAAGTTCGTCAGTTTGTTGATATTCTCTGGTAGCTTTTCAACTCTCGCGTTGTTCAAATCCAAAGTTTGTAGATTGTACAAATCACAAACTTCATCTGGAAATTCGTCAAAACAAGCTCTAGATAAATCGAGATATCTTAGATGTATCAATTCACCAATGTTTCTAGGCAATGGGATTCCACTTGCCAAGTTCAATGTACGAACGCGTGTGTGGAAAACTAATAAGCTTTCAAGAACCTTCGCATTGTACCATTTCCTCGGGAAAAACAAAGTTCGTAACTTTGATTTCTTGTCATTGTACTTCAAGATTCCTTCTATATCCGTGTCGTGCGGTACATGTATTGTCAAGTGACGGAGCCTTTCATGAAGTCGATTTTATTCATCGTTAGGACCAACCAGATCATCAACAACACCATATTCATTTTTCGTCAAGAACTTTAAGAAATCGCACACCACATCATGCATTTTGCAACCTAAACTAGAATCATATCCAAGCTTGACAATCTTGAAATCTTGGAAGAAAGAACGCATCGATAAACTTTCGAAACAAGCCTCCCCTTCCTCCTCTAAATTTAAGCTGCAACCGAAAAATCCTTGCGACATCCACATGCGAATCAGAATGTCTTTTTGAATCTCGTAATCCTTTGGAAAGATAGAACAATACAAGAGACATCGCTTTTCTGAAGGCAACAAATCGTAATAGCTCAAAAGAAATGGAGCGAAGATATCCTGAACATCTTTCAATTCCCACAGCTCGCTCTTTAAAATATTGTTCCACTGACTTATTGTTTTCTTTGACAACATCAAACCTCCTAAAGTCTTGGCCAAAAGAGGCAACCCTTTCGACTTTTCAGCAATCTTTCGGCCAATTGCCTCGAATTGCCTACATTCTTCCTCAGTCCGATCAAAGAACGCCTTTTGGGAGAAGATTAGCCAACAATGCTCATCCGACAAACTCTCCAATACAATCATGTCACGTTTGGCTACCCCCATCGTGGAAGCAACGTTCTCCTTTCTAGTAGTCACCACTATCATGCTACCGGCAGCGCCGTTCCCGAGAGCCTTCTCTAATTCCTCCCATTTGTCGTGATTTTCGTTCCACACATCATCCAAGACAAGAAGAAATCTCTTTTTCTCAACTAATCCATGAATGCGTTGCACGAGATAACTCAATTCGTCCGATTCTTGGGTATCGCAATTCAGATCTTTTAAAATCGCTCTTGCAATTCGAATCTCATCAAAAGGATCTGAGACACACACCCATAACCGACTGTCAAAGCGATTCTTGACCCGTTCATCGTTATATGCAAGCTGAGCTAGAGTGGTTTTACCAAGTCCCCCGATCCCAACAAGAGAGACTATATTAAACCCTCTATCAGCATGCTCGTTTTCCCCCACAGAAGTAGGCAGCAACTTGCGGATCAGAACTTCTTTTTCCACGTCTCGACCACAAATTTCCTTCTCATTGAGCAAGGACGTCGTGATCCTGTAAGGACGTGATGCAGGTCCTAATGCACCGACAGAATTCGCCGCCTTCTCAAGCTTGAACCTGTCTTTGTTCTTGGCCATCTCATCGAGTCTTGCGTTCAAATCAAGGATCTCTTGAGCAACGCGGTGGCGTGCACGCACTTCATCAACTGCGCCACCACCGGAACAAACACACAGCGAAAGCAAAGAAAGCCATACCTTTTTCTTGGCAGGATTAGAAGCTTTCTCGTCCATCTTTGACTTTAGAGCAGTGGGAGTCAGCCACTCATCCAACACGTCGTCGATGTCCAACGACACGTCCTTCAGCTTCCCCAACCACATCTCTACCGCAGCATCGCGGTGCTGTCTCTTCTCGGCGTCCACGAGCACAGCCTGGATGTCGAGGAGAGTGGCCGTGAGCTTCTCGACCTCGTCCTCAACGCCTGTTACGAGTCCCACCTCTTTCTTGACCTTCTCAAAAGCCATGGATCCCAGAGTCTCTATCAGCAGGGAGATCAGAGCGTCAGCCATGGCTTGCAATCAGGGAGATCAGAAATGCTTTGACAAACGCAGTGGAAAAAAGTGAAGCTGAAAAGAATGTAGCATATATATATGAAGATATTATGAAGCTGGAAAGAATATTATTTGCGTTGGCTTTAAGTCAGTGGTCTTCCTATGTCTTGTCGGCCAATGGTGGATTGGGTTTTTGAAACGTTATTTGCGGTATATGTTCCAAGAGTTTCAAATATTGGCACATGTCCCTTGTTCGACTTTAGAAATAAATGATTTCAAAAGTCGAACAAGGGAATACCGGATAAGACACACACAAACAAGCATTGAGAAGAGAAAGAAAAAATCTTATTTCGTGATGATCAAATATGAAAACAACGGTTTTGTTACATATGAAATTTTGAAAGAGTGAAAGTTGTTGTCTTCTATTACTTTTACTTTTTGACGTATGGTACTAAGATATGGCTAACAATTATGATTTATACTTTTAAAGTTATATTAAATCATATGATAAGGCATCATATGATTTATTACGATACTGTGACCAAGATTTGGTGACCATGTGTTGGGGGGTATTTTTGTAAAATAAATTAATAAAGAAAAATGATTTAATTAATCATTTCTTTATTAATTAAATCATCTTTAACACCAATGTTCTCTCCCGAGGCCCGTTTTCGCAAAACAAAGTGTCCCGGTGTTCCTAAAAATATGAAAACACCCAAATAGGACATAAAATTTGTGAAAAACGGACACGGGAAGAGTCCGGGAGCAAAAAAACACTTCAAGAGCCTTTTTGTGGGCCCCACGCACACCCAGGAGCCACCAGGGGCCGCCACGTGGCACTTCAGCTCCCCACTCGCCCCTCAGCTTCCTCCACGCGCGCCCCTGAGGTGATGACGTCATCCCTGACGTCATCTGCGCGTGCCAGCGCGTGGGCGGAACAGCGCGCACAAACCGTGCGCGTGGATGATCGGATCGGCGATCCGACGGTTGCGTTGGATTCCTCTCGTCCGGGGCTTCAATTTGCATATGTAATTTTTCCCGAGGGACCTCCCGAAGCAATATTTATTTGCACCGAAGCCCCTGAGTCCAGTTATAAATAGAGGCTCAGTTCAGTCAAACGGTAACTCACTCAAACTCAACGGAATTCACTCGAATTCTCTTGAGCTCTTCCCTACTCCCTATAAACTCGCCTCCCTCTCATATACTCCACTAATGTTGAGCGTCGGAGGTGAATCAGGGGGTAGCCCCCCCTGTTTCCCTTGACCTCGGGTATTCTTTTGCCAGGTCCGGAAACTGAGCGATATCGGAGGTCTCGGAGGGATTCCTACACGGTCAAGGTCCTACTTGATAGGTCATGTTCTACGCGGTGTCCGGTCTATCTCACAGTCCATTGCGCGTCTGTGCGGATAGCTCGGGGACACGTATCAGGACCCACAATTCAGGTCGAGGGACTGGACCTGGGGAATCTCTCTAAATAGACTAACCAGAGGGGAACCCCTGGAAAAGATCCTGGGACGATTCGACGACCCCGCCAGACCATTCTTCTAGATCTGCGTGGAACCCGTTCTGTCTCCCAGCCCCATATCTTACATTGATATCGTGGCTTTGCGGACAGTCTGTAGGGCCCAGACTAGAATCGACGTCACAGGCCGGGAAGCCAATCCCCCAGGATCCACTGGATCAAACTCACTCTCCCGTTCGTGTGGACCCCGATTCCTGCGAGATACCCGAACCTGTATCCCTGGCCTTGTCCATTCCAGGCTTTGAGGTAACAGGGGGAGAGTAATCCCCGGATCGCTGGACCTCGAACGGCTACGATAGGTTTCGATCCCAGTGCCAGGAACTCCGCTCGGAACCCGTATCACTCATACGCCGAGAGAGAGCAAGAGGGAGGGAAAATCTGTCATCCTCGCAACAAGGCCAGCCAGAGGCCCATCCAAAGTCATCAGAAGCCCGCCACGTCATCAAGCGACATTGGGCCAGGCCCAAAATCAACAACTTGGGCCACAACAGTGTTTGATCCAAAAAACGGCATCAACACCATGTATAAAATTATGTATGATATTTATTTAATTAATATTATATCGTTTAATCCGATACTGTACAAATTTATCCTTTCACGCTAAAATGGAGTCATGTATAAGCATTGGGTTGAGTGGCGGGAATGCTCTAATGCTATATTTAACCTTCTCTAACTTAGCCCTAACCCTTTCACGTTAGATTTTTTAAATAATTAATAAATTAGGAAACAAATAGTTATATCTAATTATATATTTATAATGTTTTATATATCTAATTAGATATTTATATTATTGACATTTAAAAAATTAGTTTTAAAAAACAAGAATAATGTACCTAATATGTCTCATATTTTTCAATTTTCAAATAAGAAACTAAAAATCCGTACCGAATAGTTATTTAAAACATCCGCAATAATTTATTATATCATAGTTATATTTTTGAAGAAAGGAATCATTTGAAAGCGACAAAAAGGGTATAAAGAAAGGTTGGATTCGACTAGGGGCGTAGGGCAAGGCAAAGAAAGGTATTTTGATAGATTGTTGTTGAATTGTCTAATTTACCCTCGTTTACTCAATTGTATTTGTATAAAAAAAAAAGGGGTCAACGAATCAAATACTTATTTTGATCAAATATTTTGCTGCCCAAATTTATTTATGATAATTAAAACTACTAATTAATTAAATTATAGACTAATATACCTTTCATTTATTTATTTTTACGTATGACATTTTATTTAACATTTAAATATCAAACAATTAACAAGTAATTAATCATCCTTAATTTTAGTAACATTAAGGATTCATCCATGTTATTTAGTCTTCCTATTTTGTTGCAAAAATAAGGATTAGTTGTATATTTTTAATAAATCGGGCGCTGAAAATTATAAAACAGCTAATTGAATTTATTTTACAATTATAATTAAAAAAATACCAAATATATATTCCTCTTTTCTAGCAAGTACAAAATTCCAAAAATCCGTTAAAAATCAATCGTAACTTCATAAACAACCTCCTATAAATATAAGTACAATTACATACTTCTTTTTATGTATAAAACGTATTTATACATACCATTATGTAATGGTGTGTATATATATATACCTCGTATTTGTGTAATGTTTTTGAACGTATATATACATACCATTACTTAATCGTATATATATACCATTTCATATTCATATATGTGCATTGTTTTTTAGCGTATATATATATATCATTACGTAATCGTATATATGTTGTTATGGGTGATTTTTTCAATTTTGGCCCAAAAATTCTCCTGGGGGCCCATATCTCAAAACGAGAAGCCCAAAAACTGCGAAAATTTATTTTTATTATTAAAATAAAGATTAATTGATAAAACGCACCATCCTCGCACCGTGACAGGACGTCAAGACGCATTTTCGCGCATAGTATGTTTGTTTCGCGGCGCGTACCCTGCGGCGCCGCGGCGCAAATCCCGCACCGCTGCGGTGTGGAGGACTAAAACGATAATATTTTATTATTCTTAGGCCCCCGTCCTCTAAATAGGAGCTTGATTTCATTTAAAAGGAAATTCCGATTCAAACGCTCTACGTAGCGATAAACACCGTTTTCTCTCTTCTATATTTATATTCCGGTTGGAATACCCGACTAAGGTTGGAATAGAGGTGTTAGCAAGAGCAGAAGTGCCCGATCGCCGACCTGCCTTACGAAGGCTCCGGTTCCCAGCGGTCGCTGACCTATATCCTGAGTCCTAGGACTTTGTGGTAACGGATCAGAGGACCGGGTCCGACGGTTAGCGGAGGGTTCGATCAGGGTACGATCACTAACCTGCCCACGGAGGTCCTAGTTCTCAGCGGTCATCGACCGATATCCCGAGTCTTAGAACTTTGTGGTAACGGGTCCGAGGACCTTGTCGCAGTCCGACGGTAAGCGAAGGGTCCGATCTACCAGAGGAGCTAGCCAGAGCGGAAGCGCCGGAAGAATCCCCAGCTCACCAGAGGAATCACCGACTTCTAAAAAGAAGACTGCTTTATGAATAACTCTGCTATCGCGTTATGAACAATCTCGATAAATTATAGCAAATATTTATTTTGGAATTGAGGCAAATGCTCGTGATGGTGCCTCTCTACAAATGCTTTTATGGCTACTGACTTGTAAATAAACTTTTTGTATCGATAAGCAAGAGAGACTTGTTACACAAATGAGGACAAAAATATCTCAAAATTTGTATTTTTTAATATATATAGAGAGCTTGACGATGTCTTTACTGCCATTTTCCATACATAATACAATTTTTTTCCAGGTTCACCTCAAATTTTATATATACTCAAATATTACATATATATATATATATAGACTCAAGTGAACCAGCAATAAAATAAATATATTTATTATATTGGCATATATATATATATATATTTATTGACAGATTGAGAAGAATAGTACCTATAATAAGAGATTAAAAAAAATAGATGAAAAATATCTCATATCATGTCTTGTAAACCTCCATATATCATGTCTTCCAAACTTTGTGTAATCACAACATTGAAATAATAAAAACTCATATTGAAGCAAAAACATATTAATTGATCAAAAAATTATACAAACCAACACACTGAATAAGCTAATCGATCAAGTCTAGATTAATTTTTTACATAATTATATTTACGATTGTGTATTTTTATGTAACTCTATTTACACGATATTGTATTTTTACGTAGCTGTACTTACTACTTTTACTGTAAATATATTTACAATTTAGTAATTTTATTTAGACCTTCGTTTTTATAGGTTTCTCATCTATTCTTAATTATCTAAAAAAACATAATCAATCCTAATTATATTTACGATTTAGTAATTTTATTTACATGTTCAAAAGGAAATAAACACACAATAATCCAAGGATCTCACACGAAACGTGATTGTTGGTGAATATGTTTACGTATATTAAAAAAAAGGTAAATATATTTAGAAATTTTTATTAAAGTATTTTACTCTAACTTTTTGAACTGTAAATATTTTTTAACGAAAATTCTAGATTTTTATGTTTGACATTAATATTTAGAATTAAAATATTATATTTAAAATATTAATATTTAGATATGACTAAAAATTATAACTTATACTTTTAAAGTTATATTGAATCATATGACAAGGCATTATATTAACTAGACATGGCTTATTTAAATTTAATCCAAATGGATTTCAAAAGGGCTAGCTTATATGGTCCTATGACTCCTATCCTACCCTCCTAGAAGTATTTCCTTATCATGAGTTATTTAATCAAAATAATCATCTAAAAATATAAAAGGTACTAATTGAATAAATACGCACAAGTCAAGATTTGGTGACCAAGTATAATTACGTACGGTATTTATTTATTAATAAACTCATGAAATGTCCAAAAAACACTTAAAGTTTGAAAGAAATGCTCATACTTTCAATTAACTCATTTATACCCATTTCAAATAAATTTTGGACCATAATAAACCTAAACTTAATTTTATTTTTTTAATTTCGTTTATTAATTATTTATTATATATTTTAATTTCGAATTTATATTTTCTTAAAATTATGGTTGAATTCTTCCCATATTTATCATATTTTCAATTAATTTGTTACTTTGACCTAAAACTTTTAAAAACTTACCTATCATTAACTCTCTCTCTCTCTCTCTCTCTCTCTCTCTCTCTCTCTCTCTCTCTCTCTCTCTCTCTCTCTCTCTCACTCTCTCTCTATCTCTATCTCTATCGCTCGCTCGCTCGCTCGATCTCGACTTCTCACGATATCCTCGTCGGATTCACCATCGCCGGAATCGGGCGGAGAGCGAGGCGACTCCGGGCGTCGCTTTGGCGGCCGTTGCCGCGGTGCTGGCCGTCGCGAGGAGGAGGAGAAGTGGATCCATGGAGCAGACCTTCATCGTCGTCGGTGCAGAAGCAGACCCGTGCCGGTCAGAGGACCGCTTCAAGGCCTTCATCGTCGTCGGTTTTGAAATTGGTATTGGTATATATATTTACAGTTTCGTAAATTTATATACGGTGTCATATTTGTAATTATATTTACCATTGCATATTCATATTTGTAGTTACTCTTTTGTATTTATAGTTACGGATTCGTATTTATAATTACAAAATTAACTTCGTAAATATTTAGAATTTTTGTTTATATAATTACAGTTTCATACTTATATTGTAATTTCGTAACTTTATTTACAGTTTTATAACTACAGGCTACATCTTTATTAAAAATTCGTAAATTGATTTACTGTGTGTACAAAATCGTAAATATAGTGACGTAAATATAGAATCGTAAATATAGTTACATAAATATAATTACAAATTCATCAAAATGCAAAGAAATAATGTAGATTAATAGGGATAGAAATTCGAAATTAATAATGACTATAGGGACAAAAAAAAATTCAAAAATAGAATTTGTTACAAACGTTAAAATAGGGAAGAATAAATCAATAATATTTGTTTAATCCTAAAAATAGGAAAGATTTATTTTAATTTATTTAGTTTGCTACATTTAAGGAAAAAATACTTTTTAATTTTAATTAAAAAAACAAAATTAAGATTAATGTGAGTTAATTGAAAGGGCATACTAGTCCATATTTAAATTTTTTGGTGGTTATGATTACCATAATTAGAAATGGGCATTTTTTTTAAACCTTGAGTCACAAATGGGCATTTCCTTCATTTACCCTTTATTTATTAATACTAGTGGACTGGGGATAATTTATAAGTACGATAAATTTTTATATGCTAATTTTTAAAAATAAAATAAAAGGCTTTAACGGGACTCCATTAACTGCGTTATGAACAAAACTCTGCTATCGCGTTATGAACAATCTCGATAAATTATAGCAAATATTTATTTTGGAATTGAGGCAAATGTTCTTGGTGGTATTCTACTAATGCTTTTAGGGCTACGACTTGTAAATAAACCTTTTGTAATAAGCAAGAGAGACTTGTTACACAAATGAGGTAAAAATATCTCAAAATTTGTATTTTTGAATATATATAGGGAGAGCTTGATGATGTCTTTACTGACATTTACCATACATAATACAATTTTTTTTTTCAGGTTCACCTCAAATTTTATATATACTACTCAAATTATATATATATATATAGACTCAAGTGAACCAACAATAAAATAAATATATTATTATATTGGCATATATATATTGACATATTGAGAAGAATAGTACCTATAATAAGAGATTAAAAAAATTAGATGAAGAAGATCTCATATCATCTCTTTGTAAACCTCCGTATATCATGTCTTCCAAACTTTGTATAGTGTAATCACAACATTTGAAAAAATAAAAACTTATATTGAAGCAAAAAAAATATTAATTGATCAAAAAATTATACAAACCAACACACTCAATAAGCTAATCGATCAAGTCTAGATTAAATTTAAGAAACCTTGATTAAATATAATCAAAGAATTTTTCTGCAGCAGATGCACGTGGAGGACTGATACCGTGATCGTTCAAAGCCGTCAGCTACCTAAAATTGAGTGATTTTTTCGGGAATAGCCTCGGAAGAATATACCCATCCCAAAAGTTTATGACCTCCACACAGAAGACTGCTTATTCAATTTATAACTTCCTTAATTATAGCACATAGATTAAAGAATTTTAATCAAAGTCCAAACGCATTGTTCAGAAATATTTTTTTGTTTTGTTTAATCTATGAGACAATATACTTAAGTAAATGTACATTCTTATATATGTAATATTAAGTCGTCGTAAAAAAACTGATGATGCTAAGTTTCTCGTAACTCTTAATTTCAGTCCCATTACATAGAAGAAGTTGTTGTAATCACACAAAATACAGAATTAGCAACAAATTTAAACCTACTCAAGCTTCCAAGGCTCTAACTTTGCAAAAAAACAACATATCTCTGCAACCCGACTATTACCTTAAAAACGACCATTTCATACTTGATTCCGGAAGGTTTTTTTTTTCGTCAAAGATGGAGGCCCGAAATCTTGTTAAGCGATCTCGAATCCCAACTAGGTTGGCACCCAAGGAACGCAAAGTAAAAATCGGAGCTCGGGATAATATAAATGAAAATATCAAAGATTACAAACAAAATCGAAGAGAACTATCTGAACCTCTCGAACAAATGTCATCGTTTACAAAAGACGAAGTAAAATCCGGGTGTGAAGGCCACAATGATAACCAAAATTTTGAGCACCAAAACTAGCTAATACATCAGCAGCTCTATTTCCTTCACGAAAGATATGGGATACTCTGAAATTAATGCTTTTCACATAGCGGATGCATTTGGACCAGCGAGCTCGCAACATCCATGGAACCTAACTCGTTTTCTTCTGAAAAAGTTGGACGGCGTATGTCGAATCGCACTCAAGCCACAAGTTATCCCAATGGAATTCCATAGCCTTTTCCACTGCAAATACTGCAGCCATCACTTCAGCTTCATACGCAAACGCGGACTCAATATGAAAAGAGAACTAGCCATGAGGAAATCCACGAGAGGTTCTAAAAATGCTTCCAGCTCCCGCCACTCCCGTAGTTCCCATAGAAGAGTCGTCAGTGTTGCATTGCAACCATGTTGTAGGAGGGAAACGCCATGTAACAGAAATGATTATTGAAGCTTCTCTTGGTTGAATGTCAATGCCAAAAATCTTCAAAACTCTGAGATCCTCCAATGTGCTTCCCGTCCCCAACTTGAAAAAAAATGGCTTTCTTGATAAGGCGTCAGACATGTCTCAAAAAAGTGTGAATGTTAGGAATCTCATCATCAAATACATATGCATTTCTAGTGCGCCAAATTAGCCAAATTGTCGAAACAATAGCAGTATTCCAAAGCGCAAAAACTTGAGGGTTCAGATTAATAGGTTTAAGAAATATACCAGAAATAGCAGCCCAAACCGAACCCACAAAATTGCAATTAATAAATAAATGGTCAGAGTCTTCCACCTGGTTATGGCATAAATGACACACGGAAGCTAATGAGAATCCTTTTTTCTGCAACATTAGCTCTGTTGGAAGGAAGCCTAAGAGAGCTCTCCAACAAGTAATAGACCTCGATGGCGTAAGAAATTCTTTCCATAAAAATTTTTGCCACTGAGGAAACAACTTATGGTTAGAGCAAAATATATAGTACATGGATTTCACCGAGAACTTACCATCATTTTGGGGTTGCCAAACACACACATCATCTATATCCTCGATAAATATGTAATTCTTGATTTCGTCTGAGAGTGTGGTCGACAAGTTTAGGGGTAAATTCCAACTATCATCAACTCGGTAATCAGATACTTTAGCCGTGAGATTGGTTCTATCTTGCAAATGAATATTTTCTCTATCCGCTACACAAGGATACAACCAATTATCGAGCCAAAAATTCTTATTTGATTGCTTATGTATCAACCAAACCACATTATTTGCGACCAACGAGAAACCAGGTTTCAACGAACGCCAGATGAAGGAGGAAATAGAGTAAGTTCTTAAAGAACCATTGTCATTAAAGATCCAATTTTTCATTAAGTTCAACGGGAAAGAACTTGAGCTTATGAATTTCCAAGAGAGCTTTCTAAGCATGGCTTTATTAAGAGCGCTCAAATTCTTCACACCGATGCCACCATCTGAAATAGATAGACAACAAATATCCCAAGGCACCGCTACCAATTTTCTACAATCAATTGAGCCCGACCAAATAAAGTTTCTCACGGATTTTTCCAGTTTTGATAAAAGACTTTTTGGCCAAGCATATACCGAGAAAGAGTGGAGAAACGAACTTTGAACTACCGAGTTCACAAGAGTGATCCTACCCGCCAAAGATAAAGACGAGCCTTTCCAATTAGCAAACTTACTCAAGATTTTATCCACCACCGGTTGCAACCATTTTTTCCTTGGAGCACCTTTAATAAAGGAACTCCGAGGTATTGAAACGGCAAAGAAATTTGTTTAAACTTGAGCGAGTTAACAATGTTAAGCTTCCTATGATTGTAAACTTTATCGCTAAAAATAACACCATATTTTGACCAACTAACATCTTGGCCCGAAAGAGAAGAGTAGATATCAAAACGTTCAGTGATTGCGCGCACATTTCTTTTAGTAGCAGCACCAAATAACAGAACATCATCTGCATATAATAAATGAGAAGTGAAAGGAGTATTACCCGTGTATCTTATAGCTTTCCATTTATTAATGTCCACATATTTGCTAATAAGCCGACTTAGAAAGTCTTCAGCAATGACGAACAGAAGAGGTGATAAAGGATCTCCTTGACGAACACCTCTCTTGCATTTAAAATACCCTTTAGCCAAACCATTTAACATTATAGATTTTCTAGCCGAAGAGAAAATCTCAAGAATCCAATCTCTGAACTTTAAAGAGAATCCGAAAGCCTCCAAAACATTAAGAATGAAATCCCAATCCATAGTATCAAAAGCTTTTCTGATATCGATCTTCAATGCCATATTGCCACCAAAATTCTTTTTATCCAACACATTTATTCCTTCGGAAGCCGCCGCTATACAGTGAGATATGTTTCGTCCCTTGACAAAGCCGAACTGGTTCTTTGATACAATACCATATGCAATGATAGAGAGTCTCTCTACCAGAATTTTCGTGATTATTTTAAAACAAAAGTTGCTCAAAATAATTGGTGTGAAGTTATCAATATCCAAGGCTTCTTTAACTTTGGGGATGAGAACCATTAAACTTGAGTTAAGCCCGTTTGAAATTGTTCCATTAAAAAATAAGCTTTGCACACACTGACAAACATCAGACCCGACAATGTCCCAAAATGCTTGAAAAAATTTATCATTAAACCCATCGGGACTTGGGGCACTATTACCATCCATGTTAAATACCATTGTGCGAATCTCGCCAAACAAAGGGGTCATTGTGAGCATATCGTTCTCAGCATCACCAACGGACACAAGAATAACATTTTTTACGAGCACAATATTTTGAGAAGAGTGAGAGGTAGAACAAAAAATGTCTTCATAAAAACGAACAATGTGCGTAGAGATATCATCTTGATTCACAGAAAGCACACCATTAATTCGGAGCGAGTTAATTGACATACCTGATTTCCTAATTGAAGCTGAGTGGCGGAAAAAAGAAGAATTTCGATCCCCGGATTTCAACCAATTATTTCAACTTTTCTTCTTTAGAAAGATCTTATTTTGCTTGAGAGCCAAATCCAACTCGGAATGAGCCGAAATTTCTTTGGCAAACAGATTCTCAGAGAAACCCGCACGAGCAATTTCGTTTTGAGTATCCTTTAGAACAGTTTCAGCATCAGCAATATTCTTTCCAAGAAATCCAAAAACTTCTCTATTCCAGATCTTTAAAGCTTTACGTAATAGCTTGAGCTTGATACCAAGAGCTTGCATAGGAGCCACACCCGGAGTATCGAGCCAGTTAAAAGCAATAAAGTTTCGCAAATCCGGATGAGTAAGCCACATACCTTGGAAGCGAAACCGAGAGATAGTAGTATGTTGGTCATGGCGACAATTAATAATCAAGGTGTTGTGGTCCGAGTAATGACGAGGCAAAGATGAACACGAAACCGAGTTCCAATAATCTTGACAATGCTTGTTAACCATTGCTCGATCGTTAAGGCATTCCACTCTCTCATCTTTTGATCTGCCATTGCACCAAGTATATTTTGATCCGGTTAAAGGAACATCAACAAGGTTACAATCATCAGAGCACTCTAAAATCGTGGTAAGAGCTAGCGGATGGAGGCCTCCCAGATTTTTCATGTGCCCCTTTCACCGCATTAAAGTCGCCAAATACTAAACAAGGAGAAGTTATAGTGGAAGATAAATCCACTAAATCAGAGTATAAAATTCTTCGGGACATCAAAGACGTGGAGGCATAAACACATGAGAAAGTATGATCAACACCATTTATTGTAGACGTAAAGCTAACATGCTGATCCCCGATACTCACAAAGCTTGGAGTCTCAATAGAACTTTTCCGCAATACCCATAAAGATGGAACATGAGAATTATTTGACTCAATAAGAGTAAGATCCAAAGAAACCCAATACCTGTCTGGAATCAGCAGGATCGAAACCGGGAGTCCAACTTATTAGCCTTAGAATTCCAGGGTTGAGGTGTATTGCGCCTCGACTCCAAACATTTTGTAGAGCATCATCCGACTCAAAGATCATATGATAAAAGCCTTTTCCGATGGAGATAAGCTTCCAATTCATTTGGAGCCCCCAAAGCGAATTGAGTTTTAATTAAGATTCCGGAAGTTTACAGAACACTTCTATGATAATTGGTTTAAACTCCAAATCGCAATTCCATACTCATTTTATTACTTATGCACTGTTAAATCGATCGTATCGTACCTCCCATTAAAAAAAATCGATCATACCTCCGAATCGGGGGCGAGAATCAGAGGTTTCGGGGAAGAAGATGAAATCAATACGCTGTCGTTTCTGAGTTCGGATTGAGCCTCTGAGAAATGGGCCAGCCCATTTTCATAATCCCTCTCATAATGAGTAAATAATACAAGTAAGTTGCAACTAAGCTTAAGTATTTCTAATCTTGTGATAAATATTTTTTAGTCATTGCCATAATTTCTGGTGACCGTTACTTGTACATTTTTTTCTCTGAATTTTAGTGCCCTTATATAATAATATGTCGATCTTGTTCAATTATTAATTTACAAAATAAAAAAATACTTCAAGCAAATCGTGTGTTTGCCTTACAAATTAATATTCTCCACTATTTTTACCACAAGAAAATCACTGAGCAACCTCGGCTGTGATACTACTTGTTGGGAGAAACCCCAAACCAAGCAATCAGTCTACTGTTTTTCCCTATTTGTGAATTCCAATTAGCAATGCAAACCAAGCAATCCATTTGGTAATATCAAGCTACCAATCCAAGCGAAAATTAACGACACAAAATTTTAGCGTGGAAAACCCTCAAAACCGAGAGTAAAAAACCACGGGACTCGTAAGCCACTTAAATCTTCCGCTAATCACGTTATGAGGGGATACAGCAAGTTCTTCTCTAGTATACACCTAGAGGATTACAACAAATCATCACGAAAGTTTGGATAAACTCACCAAAATTCCAGAGGTAAAAACGAGAATCCACGACTCACACTGTGGAACAGATTGCAGTGTTTCTTTATCTTTTAACCCGAGGAGGGTATTTTCGTCTTTCTATTCCAATGCGCTTTTCAATAAAATCCCTCAACTGAGAGGGACCAATAACAGTTGTTAATTGTTATGGTTGATTAAAATTCACGAGTCACGCCTCAAAATAAACGCATCAAGAGTCGAAAAATCTCCAATTCCCGTGCATGACTTTGTGCGGAAGAGTCGAAGATCCCTGCAACGGAATAAAGAATAAAAAAATCTCAGCGCTTCTATTTTTGTGTGAGTAAGCGTAATTATGAAAACATGTACTGAGCAATAACCTCCTAATGGTTTGGTTTGTGATTCGTATATTCCTCGAGCTTTTTTCTTCACTCGTCGATTGGCTATTTCAGTCATTGAAGCACGGAGAAAACCGATTACGACGCGAAAATTAGATTGAAAATTTTCTGCAATGGACAATCTTTCAAATAGACATTGCAGTTTCGTGTAGTACTTTTGAAGTCAAAATTAATTCCGTTTCCGCAATACGCCAAAACAGAATTAACAGTGATTGTCTCCTGCGCTTCTTTGCCAACATTTGCAAAATTATTAATTTTCCCGAATGAAGTTTATCTGCTTGTTCACCTGAAAATAATCAGATATAAAAAAATGATGTAACATTTTATGATTCGTGCGCTTTTCTTTATTGTTTTTGAGATCTTTTTCCTCTCATTGTTAGTCATAAATTGTTAGTCATAAAGATCTTTTTCCTCTTTATTGTTAAGCAACCTTAGCTCTATAGAAAAAGACACCAAGTCCATCAGTACACCATCTTAAATTTCATCTGCGATAGGGGAAAATAAGTTCGGAAATTATATTAAAGTATACGTGAAGACAGCAAACCATATAAAGCTTTGCTTAAGTTTTTGTTATGGTAGTTATATCTTTCGGGCCCACCCAATTTGCGACCAGTTTTAATTGGTAGTCCAAGTTGTGTGAAATTTAAGTGTTTGTTCTATATTTCAAGCGTTTTATAACTGGTCGATAATCCACTATTACTTTATAAATCCTCCAACGCAAAAAGCTTGAATAATCGCTTATGTCTGAATGCCGATGATCCAACTTATCCAAAGCACAAAGAGTCAGCGAGTCTTCAGTTGCTCGCATGTGACTTTCACACAGAGATGACTGCGCTAATTAAGCACCAAATAATTAGCGGAAGCTTTAGAAAATCCCGTACGCCTGATATTCCGCCTAGTTTGATTACATGGTTTAAGGAATAATGCAACACTGGATCTGCAAATGAGTAAAAAAGGGTTCGGAAATAAACCTCTTGAAAAGGAACAAAGTCTAGAGCTTGGCACTTTCCAACACTGGATCTGCAAATGACCAAAGAAAGAAGTTTCAGTACTCAGCCTGTGGCTAATTACGTGAATGCATTTGGTAGTTGACTTGGTATTAGGATTTTAGAGCATAGGAATATGTCAAAACAAATTTAATAAATAATATACGAAGTTAGTTTCGGAAGAGATTTTGTATTAAAGTAATGTTGTTAATTTCGTAGTACTGTAATAACACCTCTACAACGAGGAGTGAAATTTGAAATATCGGTGAGAGTTGCAATCCCGGCCACAATTTCTTCATCTAAAGACTTCTTCAAGGTCATTTTTGCCATTTAACCGTGATAGTTTTTAATTTTAATCATTATTTCAATTGCAATTTCTATAGTTACACAAGAAAAATCGACTTTCACTTATTTATTTTCTCAAAAACTGGGCTTGATAATATTTTCTCACTAAATTAATCCGTGCGAAAACAAGTCTTTTTATCACTTTATTACTTTGGGTGACTCGTATAGTTACGACATTTTATGTTTAATGCAAGAAAATCCGTACCTTTTTCTTCCCAGGATAAGCAGTTTTCTCGTCCATCTTTGACTTGAGAGCAGTGGGAGTCAACCACTCGTCCAAGACGTCGTCGATGTCCAACGACACGTCCTTGAGCTTCTCCAACCAGATCTCTACCACAGCATCGCAGTGCTGTCTCTTCTCGGCGTCCACGAGCACAGCCTGGATGTCGAGGAGAGTGGCCATGAGCTTCTCGACCTCGTCCTCAACGCCCGTGATGAGTCCCACTTCTTGCTTGATCTTCTCGAAAGCCATGGATCCCAGAGTCTCTATCAGCAGGGAGATCACAGCGTCAGCCATGGCTTGCAATCAGAAAACACTTTGGTATCTTCAGAAATGCTTCACAAACGGCAGTGGAACAAAATAAAGCCAGAAAGAAGGTAGCATATTATGAAGATATTATTACTAGTGGAGTGGTTGGCTTTAAGTCAGCTGGTCTTCCTGTGTCGGCCACACGATTGGGTGTTTTAAAGGTTATTTATGGTAGTAAGATATGACTAACAATTATAACTTTTACTTTTAAAGTTATATTAAATCATATGATAAGGCAATAAATTGAATAGACTTGGTTTATTTAAATTTAATCCAAATGGATTTCAAATGGGTTTATATGGTTCTACCCAAGATTTAAAATGTCGCTTGCCGATGCCGTTTCGCATTTTCCGTTTTATGGATATATCGCTTGCCGATGGGTATGTCGATGGGCAAATGGTAAAAAAAAAGGCATGCCGCATATACCGCATTTTTCGCAGGGGCATACCGCATGCCGATGGGGTTTTCGACGGATATTTTGTAAAAAATATTTGAGTATTTAAGCAAGATATTTATATAGGTTCAAAACTACATATTTAATAAATACAAGACATAATTATATACAACAAAACACATTTGTAACTTAAATATGTCGGTGAAATGTATAACATTAAGTAACTTTATTACTTGAAGTGTATAATATTAAGTAAATTATTATGTGAAGTAAATATATGTATGTTAATTAAGTGTGTAATATTAAGTGAATATGCATGTTAATTGTATATATCTATGCTAACAAATTTAATATTAGTTGAAGTGTATAATATTAAATGAATATGTATATTAAGTGTATATGTATGTTAGATGAATTTAATATGTATGTTAAGTGTATAATATTATTTGGAGTGTATAATATTAAGTTAATTGTTTTTGCCGAAAGTTTAATCGGTATTTTTGCCGAAATTTATCAAAAATATGATCTTTTGCAAAATTCCAACCATTTTTCGCAATTTTTACTCACAAAAACGAAAAACGATATTCCATCCACCTGCCCATGCGAATTTCGCGAAAAATAGTAAAAAACCAGCGAAACGAAAAGGTTTTCCTTTCGCATATCCTCGAAAAACAAAAATCGGTCGACATTTCCATGGAAAATCGCAAAATTTAACACCTTGGACGTTTTACCGTCCTAGAAGTATTTCCTTGTCATGAATTATTTAATCAAAATAATCATCTAAAAATATGATAGGTACTAATTGGATAAATACGCACAAGTCACGATTTGGTGACCAAGTATAAAATTATGTATCGTATTTATTTAATTAATATTATACCGTTTAATCCGATAATGTTCACATTTATTCTTTCACGCTAAAATGGATTGCAATATTTGCTTGTTTTGCTCTAATCCTAATTAATGTCACGAATTAACCTTCTCTAACTTAACCATAATCCTAATTAATTAGCATCATCAAACTGCCCTTCATTTAGAAATTAAAGTTCAAACAATCAACTATAAAGGAATCTCATTTTGCAAATAGAAAAATCAAACTCTTACGAACTTCATCAAAGAAATATGAAGAGGCATCCTTCTTAACAAGAGAGACGCCGATCCCGCCCTCCATCCGAGCTCAATGGAGGGCCAACAAACCTTGGTTACAGTTGACCTATATTCAATACCAATATAGGTAACCCATTAAAACATTGGTTTTGTCCGACTCAATAAACTTCTCCAACAGTATGGCCAACAGTTTGATCAATTTCCACAAGTTCTGTTTTTAAAAAGCTTATGGCCAATGATTTAAACATGATTTAATTTTAATCTACCAGAAATAATCACTTCTATTCGCATTGGGCCTCTTAGGAATGGGCCGGCCCATTTTAATAATGCTTCTCACCATGAGTACATAATGCAAGAAGTTACAACTGATCTTAAGTTTTCCTAATCTTGTGATAAATATTTTTTAGTCATTGCCATAAATTTCTGGTGAACATTACTTGTACATTTTTCGTCTGAATTTTAGTGCCGTAATGTAATAATGTGTTCAATAATTAATTAATGTGTATTCAAATTGCCAACGCAAACCAAGCAATCCATTCGGTATAATCAAGCTACGCAATCCAACCATGATTTTAAGAAACAAAATTTTAGCGTGGATAACCCTCAAAACCACAGGACTCATAAGCCATTTAAATCTTCCAATGGGATACACCAAGTCCTTCTCTAGTAAATACCTAGAGGATTACAACAAAGTTTGGATAAACTCACCAAAATGGTAGAGGTGTAAAAAGGGAGAATACACGCACACACCATTGAGATATCGTCACCGAAAACGGAGAAGACGAAGGCACTTTCTCTCTTTTCTTCTCTCTTTGATTCCAATAAGCTTGCTCTTATCACCAAATGCTTCCCGGTTCACGCTTTTGGTTTCTCCTAGTACACTTTTTCTTCTTCGATTCCAAAACAATCATGGTTGATTGATTAAAAGTCGGAAGACTCGAAGATGCCTGCATCGGTACAAAGAAGAAGAAGCTTCAGCTAAGAGAATTTTTCAAGAAAATAAAGTGAATCTAACTTTGTGTAAGAGAATACTTTGTTTGTACACGTTAAGTCTTGGACATTTGATTAAACGGTTCATGTGAAAACTCATATTCACATCTTACAATATGTTAAAGTTGTGGGGGTGACATCTATTTCATCTATATATGTACAATTTGCTATACATGCTTTGCTTTCATATGTTTTTGAGTAGTGAGCAAAAAGAAAATCAGACAATAATGTTATGAAGAATGTAAAAAATTAAGGAGGTGGAGTGTGAGAGTTGTACCAATCACTCTCTCTCGTATATCCCTCGAGCTATTTTCTTCATCACTCGCCATTGAAGCACGGAGAAACCTGATGTACGCCGTGGAGAGTTTAGCATAGACGACGCCAAAATTAGATTCAAACACTGGACAATCTTTGAAACATACATTGCAATTCCGTGTAATTTGAAGACAAAATCAATTCGATTTCTGCAATACGCCCCAAAACCAGAGTAACGGAATCGTCTCCACCGCTTCTTTGCCAACGTTTGCAAGATTATTTATGTTCCCGAAGCTGATCTGTTTGTTCACCTGAAAAAAATCAGAGATTAAATAAGAATGATGTACAACTTGTTATAATTCATGTACCTCTTGCTCTTGTTAGTACAAGCAAGATGGAACTCTGTAACTAAAAAAAATGGTGCTCTTTGTTCTTGTCATTGTTAGTCACAAATATGAAGAAAAATAGAAAGAAAGATAAAACACTGCATATAACGTAATTGCGAAAAGAGCGCTTACTGAAACCGAAGTGGCGTGGACAAGTTTAGCAACGTTAGCTCTATAGAACAAGACACCAAGTCCATACCATCTTAAATTTCCTATGTTGTAAGGGAAAATAAGCTAAGAAATTACATTAAAAAAAAAGAAGAAAAAGAACCTCTTATATTAATAAAAACATACTTGAAGACAACAACCCATATAAAGCTTGGCTCTTACAAAAGGGAAGGGTAAAATTATAATACCAAATGTTGTCGCTCTGTTCCGCTCCGAGGCTACTGCAATTGTTGTAGCTTTCGTGCCCGTCCAACTCTCCCACCGACATAATCCTAGTAGTATTTCCATATCATAAATTATTTAATGAAAATAATTATCTAAAATTATAATAGGTACTGATCGACGTATGTATGGTATTTATTTAATATTATATTGGGATATATATTTATATGATTAATTATATAAATTATCTGATCAATATGATTTTCCAGAAAATATAATGTTATCTGCATTTTGGGATGACAATTGAACTCGGCCACATGTTTGATCCCACGCCGGACCCGGTGTCTGTGGTGGGCCTCGATGCTTTTGTATCTTGTACTCTAAAATGGTTCATGTGGTAAACTCATAATCAAAACACACCAGAAACATATCATATGTACAATTTGCAATACATGTCTTCATATGTTTTTGAGTGAGCAAAAGAAAATCAGACAAAATTAAGGAGGTGAAGTGTGAGAGTTTTACCAATCCCTCTGACATTGGAGAATCCTGGTCACTCACTTTTGGTATATGTGCCTCAAAATGTATATATAATTTCGGGGACGGTGTCGGCCAAAAACCATTAATTGGAGCCTCATTCTTTTTTCTAAAAATTTTGAATTAATTTTTAAAGAAAATATATTCATAAATCATCTGATGGTAACATATAAGTGAAGGGTGAGAAGGTTATTGAAAGTTAGCTATTGCTTTGAATACATGGTTAAATCATGGTAATAAAATAAAAATAAAATTTATTTTTGATAAATTTCAATTGTATAAATTAATAAGGATTTGTGTCATTGAAATTTAATTATACATGACTTTTTAATTCAAGTGCTTCCAACATGCATCAACTCAGCTTTTGATTCTCTGCAATATTAGTCCTTACTCGGTCTATTAGGTTAGGTTTTAATTGATAATTTTGTTACTCAAATTAAAGAAATTGAACCATGTGAGAAATCTTAAATGTGGAAATATCTTAAATGCAAATTTAATTTATTTTCATTCTCTCTAGAGATGTGGCCTTCCGGTTGGTTCTTGAGTTATCAATTGTGTAAATTTCTTTAGTTCGGAATTTCTTTTTCACGTTAATTACGGTTTTTATATGGTTTCATTTCAGGTATAAGAGAGGAGAAACACGAGTTATAAAGCTTCCGGGAAAGGTCTAACAGTGGAGAAGGTAATTCTCTTTGCTTCTTAATACTTCAAATGTAGTAAAAGACTGACCACACCTGCTAGCTTTTATATTTCTAATAGCTTCGGTTTTTTTTTTTCGTTTATAAAATGACAAGTTAATTTTGTTTATATAAGTAGAAGCCAAGTCTTTGCCTCTTTTTAAAAAAAAAAAAAATGGAACCAAATTAGAAGCTTTATATGCTGTGTTGGTTCATTGCTAACTTTTATGTGTTTTTATTTTCACGGTCCTGGCAATGTGCGTTATCGAAGCTTCACAATTGTGCTTTAAAATTTTTAAAATTTTTACTTACTCTTGAAATTTATTTTAATTTCTAAAGCTCTATTGCAGGTTGTGGGGATATATATCAAACTAATATATGTCTGAGCTTCTTCTTAAGGTAGATTTTGTATTCCTGGTAATCTTTTTTTATGCATGCTTTGTGATAAGATTTTTTATTCTCTTCAAGTTTGTTGCTGATAACTAATATTTCTTTTTTCTCTCTATTTTTTTTATAACACTTTTGACCTTAAAAATTAAAAATGAAAACATAATATATATAAATGGTCATATCTTTTTATTTGTGGGATGATTTATATTGAAAAACCAAAATACTAATATAATTAACTAATACAACTAAAACAGTAAGTTCTTCATTAATTTTTATCCCACAAATAAAATATTGTGGTTAGAAAATGTTGACAAGTTGGAGTACCCGTAAAACCCAGATTTTCTGTCTTTTAAAAACAATCGCCTTAAGCCATGATCAACTTTCATCGCAGTTGAAGATATCAATTTGGAAGATTATGAGTTTAAGTGAGATTTCTATAAACCCTAAACATTCATATGGTTTATCTAATATAGAAATGTAACAATGGTTTTTGTATTAGCTTTCCTGTATTATATATAAATATATGTTTTCCAAATATCAAATAAGATTACGAAATATTTTTTAATGATCTTAGTGAAGCATCTATGATATTTGCTAAGTTTGAAACGTTTTAATTATCCATATGCAATTTTGACATAATATATCATTCAATTATGGACTAAATTTACATAAATTAAAAAAAAAAATTAAAACTTTCAACCAAGTTTTATTAACTTATATTTTAAGCCACCACACGAAGCGCGGTGCCGGTCCACTAGTTCTTGTAATAGTTAGCAACCAGATAAAGCAGATTAATCATATTGGTGCCACGTATATGATTATGTTTTACGCATTGTTTTTCAGACTCTTAAACAAATCAAATCTCACTCCAATTCAATGCATATTTTCATGCATTGAAGCACGAGAAACCCGATGTACGATATGGAGAGTTTAGCATGCACGGCGCCAAAATGAGATTGAAAATTAGTTGCATTGGATAATCTTTAAAACAGACATTGCATTTGCGTGTAGTTTTTAAGCCAAATCTATTCCGTTTATGCAATATGCCCCGAAAAAAGAATTACAATATCTGACTCTGTTTCTTTTCAAACAGTGAAGTCGTATTTTCACCATTTAGCATATTTTTAAAGATTTGAGCGCTAGACGCATGGATATCAAAATGCATGCAAGAAAGAGAACCGCACTGATACTTTTTGTTAACGCAGTTCAGATTATCCCTTGTGGATAGCTTACTCTGCGGGGCACTCACCCAGATTATTCAATCAAGAGATTACAAGATATGTTTACAAACAGTAAAGCGTAAAGGCTCCCGCTTGATGTTACAAAATTAACTCTGACATCAAACTTTTGAACTCACTATGATCCTCCTTCATCTTAACGTCACTCAAAGCATAATGTTTCTGTGTAAGTGCTATCGATTTGGTCCTCGATGACCGGGACATATAGAGTCGTTGCAATGCAATCATTCATCGTCTTCCTGACTTGATACGGCCCTGGATTCTTTCCATTATCTGGCAATCACTCGCAATCATTTTTCAACTGATTAAGGCTCGTGATCTCAAAAAAAGGCAAGCTTGGAGAAGTTTACTAAATCTTGATTGAGGATGCGCAAATTCTTTAAGTGAGGATCCACACATTCTTTTATTGGCGCCCATAAGCTAAGCAATTATATAAAAATTAAAACATTAGGCACTAATTATAGAGAGCAAAAAGAAAATCAGACAATAATATTATGAAGATGTTAGAAATTAAGGAGCTGGACTGTGAGAAATTTACCAATCATTCTTAGCATTGGATCATCTTGGTTCACTTGACTTGCTTATGGTACTTATGCCACCAAAATCATCTTCTGATACATCATTGTGGCCATAAATTACTTAAGATACAAGCAAATTGTTACTCTTTTTTCCTCTCATTGATAAGACATAAATATGAAGAAAAATAGGAGGAAAAAAAACTGTTCAAATATGTTTAAATATAACATTATTGCGAAAAGAGCGCTTACCGACACCGAACTGCCGTAGACAATTTAAGCAACCTTAGCTCTATATAAAAAGACACCAAGTCCATCAGTACACCATCTTAAATTTCATCTGCGATAGGGGAAAATAAGTTCGGAAATTATATTAAAGTATACGTGAAGACAGCAAACCATATAAAGCTTTGCTTAAGTTTTTGTAATTTTCCGAAGCTATTTCGACTCATTCGTAAGTAAAAAGAAAATGATGAAGATATTAGCAAATTATCCGAATCACGAAGTACGCATCTTAAACTGAAGCATTGGTCAAACAACAATGAGGTTTTGGAAACTATCAAACGTGAAGATACAAGGAATTAAGGAGCGTGAAGTTTAAAATTAAAATACCAAATTTCGTAGCTCTGTTCCGCTCCAAGATATCGCAACTGCTGATATTTTTTGTGGCCAACTGCTAGAAATCCAGCGATGCTTTGAGCCAGAGGTCTCTCGTGAATGCGTCGTGCACCTTTTTGTTTGTTTAGAAGCCGTTTTGGAAAGCGGGTAGATCTCGAAAGAGTACCCACCCTACTCGGAGCCGTTTTGGTGGCATAAAAATGGGCTAAAAAAATCAAGCATGTGAATCATAAACAAATATATATACCCATAAAATAGGCTGTCTCTTGCAATTGATAGAAACAAGCAAAGTGTAATAAAGCGGAACATTTTAAAAGGTTGAAGAGCGTCATAAGTGCGTATTAATTTCATTTTTTGCATGGTCAAATTTCTCTATGTTCACTAATTATAATCAGAAAGGCTAATAACGACATAAATATTTAACTTTTTTTAGATACGTAAGCCGTCATTAACTTTTTTTTTTTAGATCAGTAATTAAATGATACTAAAATTAGGAGAGGTAACTCCTTACCGGATTGTGTCTGATGTACGTAGTAGACCACTAAAAGAGCATAGATCAGTAAACAATTTTGCAAACAGAAACGCAATTTTGTGTCGTTTTGAAGCCAAAACTTGTTTGGTTTCCGCGCTACGCCAAAACAGAATAACGGATTCTGTTTCCTCTGTTTTTTGCCGACATTTACAAGATTTTTCAATTTCCCAAACCTGAAAGTGATCATTAGCTAACATAAGCTATCTTATTTAATGTTCAAAAAAATTACTTAGAACACAACTTAAGCTAAACTTGGTCCTCTCACTTCTAGTATTTGTGCCTCAAAATTCTTGTAATATTCAACAGCCAGATAAAGCAGATGAATCATATTGTTGCCACATATTGATATTATGATAGAATATTGGCTGGTATTAATGTTGTGAGAACTAACCTCCTTATTGGTGTGGTTTGTGCTTCGTATATTCCTTCAGCTATTTTCTTCATCACTCGCCATTGAAGCACAGAGAAACCCGATGTACAATGCGGAGAGTCAAGCATTCGCGACGCCAAAATCAGATTGAAAATAAGATGCCCTGGGCAATCTCTCAAACAGACATTGCAATTCCGTGTAGTTTTGAAGCCAAAATCAATTCTGTTTCTGCAATACGCCCCAAAAGCAGAATAACAACAGTATCTGTCTCCACCGCTTCTTTGCCAACATTCGGAAAAGTATTTATTTTCCCGAAGCTGATCAGCTTGTTCACATGAAAACAATGAGAGATAAAAACAAGTCAGTAGATTACCAAGGTGGGTTAAGGATAAGAGCATTACTCAATAAGAGCTTTTTTATTTAATATGTTATTGTATGAAAACTATACTGCTAATATACATACAGAATTATATATTAGGTGATGTATACTCTTCTCCTCTCCTCTCATAAATATGAAGAAAAATAGAGTAAAAAAATGCTGTTTAAATGTAACATAATAGCGTAAAGAGCGCTTACTGAAACCGAAGTTCCGTGGACAAGTTAAGCAATCTTAGCTCTATAGGACAAGACACCAAGTCTAATCAGTACACCATCATTATATAAAAAAAAGTATTCTTGAAGATACAGGGAATTAAGGCGGATGAAGTGTAATTACAAATATGACATAATCTTCAATCTTTCAAGCGTTCACAACCGGTAGTGGATAATCACTTCAATAATCGCTTCAGTTGCTTTGGTGGGACTTGGAGATGCCTGCACCACATGTCTATGTTCTTATTCACGCTTGAGGTAGTGGAACTTGAATTAATAGAGTCTTAGTGAGTAATTATATACCAGATGCGGAAGGTCGGTTACGCTTCAAGATATCGCAATCTCTGATAGTTGGTTGGACCGACAACGGCAAGAAATCTGGCAACGATTTGAGGCGACTGCAACCTTCTATATACAAAACTTCCAAACGTGGCATAACTGTTGTAGTTATTGCGTTCGTCCAACTCTCCCACTTACATAAATCCATGAAATAAAGAGTTATCAATTTGGGGAAGGGAGTAAAGCAAGACTCCTCCTCAGCATCATCGTTTTCGAAGCCTAGAAATTCAGACCCCACCTTTTCCAAACTTGCCAAGGACCAAATTGTAAGATACTCGAGCGATGGGAGCTTTCCCAGCGGAGGTAAGACCACGCAGCGAGGACAGCCGAAGAGATCAAGTTGTGTGAGATTAACCAAAGACATCATCCATTTGGGTGAAACAGTGGTGCCCATATAATCTTCAATCTCCAAAGACTCTAATTTCTGACTGGGCTCCAAGCCTTCCAGTATTTGTTCTTCATGCTCTTCGATTCCTTGTTCTTCTTCTTCTGATTTCGTATTGTCCTTGAAACTGATGTCCAGGCGGGTAAGAAGCTCCATACGCTTGATACCTATATCCTGAGCCTCCCCCGCATTAAGGAGATTTGTGCATCCGTACAAATCAAAAGAATCTTGGAACTGGAGGAGATGATTCATCGACTTCAGATCTTCTAAATTCAAGTAAGATTCTACATCCTTATGTATGCTAAGAACCATGTTTAACTTGTGGAGATTAGCTAAGCTTAAAATTCCTCTTGGAACCCCAACTAGTCTCACACAATTTGAAAAATCAAGATGCTTCAGCTCAACTAACTTCCCTAAACCTTCAGGAAGTCGGCCCAATGCCCAGCAATCCTTTAATATCAGTGTTTGGAGTTTCGGCAAATCACATATGGAGTCAGGTAATCTTGTCACATTATAGCAGTTATACATATTGAGATACCTCAAGTTCGTCAGTTTGTTGATATTCTCTGGTAGCTTTTTAACTCCCGAGTTGTTCAAATCCAAAGTTTGTAGATTGTACAAATCACAAACTTCATCTGGCAATTCCTCACAACGAGCTCTAGATAAATCGAGATATCTTAGATGTATCAATTCACCAATGTTTCTAGGCAATGGGATTCCACTTGCCAAGTTCAATGTACGAACGCGTGTGTGGAAGACTAATAAGCTTTCAAGAACCTTTGTATAGTACCATTTCGTCGAGAAAAACAAAGTTCGTAACTTTGATTTCTTGTCATTGTACTTCAAGATTCCTTCTATATCCGTGTCTTGCGGTACAAGTATTGTCAAGTGACGGAGCCTCTCATGAAGTAGAATTTTATTATCGTTGGGACCAATCAGATTATCAACGACATAATATTCATTTTTCGACAAGAACTTTAAGAAATCGCACACCACATCATGCATTTTGCAACCTAAACTAGAATCATATCCAAGCTTGACAATCTTGAAATCTTGGAAGAAAGAACGCATCGATAAACTTTCGAAACAAGCCTCCCCTTCCTCCTCTAAATTTAAGCTGCAACCGAAAAATCCTTGCGACATCCACAGGCGAATCAGAATGTCTTTTCGAATCTCATAATCCTTTGGAAAGATAGAACAATACAAGAGACATCGTTTTTCTGAAGGCAACAAATCATAATAGCTCAAAAGAAATGGAGCAAAGATATCCTCCACATCTTTCAAATCCCACAGCTCGCTTTTTAAAATATTGTTCCACTGACTTATTGTTTTCTTTGACAACATCAAACCTCCTAAAGTCTTGGCCAAAAGAGGCAACCCTTTCGACTTTTCAGCAATCTTTCGGCCAATTGCCTCGAATTGCCTACATTCTTCCTCAGTCCGATCAAAGAACGCCTTTTGGGAGAAGATTAGCCAACAATGCTCATCCGACAAACTCTCCAATACAATCATGTCACGTTTGGCTACCCCCATCGTAGAAGCAACGTTCTCCTTTCTAGTAGTCACCACTATCATGCTACCGGCAGCGCCGTTCCCGAGAGCCTTCTCTAATTCCTCCCATTTGTCGTGATTTTCGTTCCACACATCATCCAAGACAAGAAGAAATCTCTTTTTCTCAACTAATCCATGAATGCGTTGCACGAGATAACTCAATTCGTCCGATTCTTGGGTATCGCAATTCAGATCTTTTAAAATCGCTCTTGCAATTCGAATCTCATCAAAAGGATCTGAGACACACACCCATAGCCGACTATCAAAGCGATTCTTGACCCGTTCATCGTTATATGCAAGCTGAGCTAGAGTGGTTTTACCAAGTCCCCCGATCCCAACAAGAGAGACTATATTAAACCCTCTATCAGCATGCTCGTTTTCCCCCACAGAAGTAGGCAGCAACTTGCGGATCAGAACTTCTTTTTCCACGTCTCGACCACAGATTTCCTTTTCATTGAGCAAGGACGTCGTGATCCTGTAAGGACGTGATGCAGGTCCTAATGCACCGACAGAATTCGCCGCCTTCTCAAGCTTGAACCTGTCTTTGTTCTTGGCCATCTCATCGAGTCTTGCGTTCAAATCAAGGATCTCTTGAGCAACGCGGTGGCGTGCACGCACTTCATCAACTGCGCCACCACCGGAACAAACACACAGCGAAAGCAAAGAAAGCCATACCTTTTTCTTGGCAGGATTAGAAGCTTTCTCGTCCATCTTTGACTTTAGAGCAGTGGGAGTCAGCCACTCATCCAACACGTCGTCGATGTCCAACGACACGTCCTTCAGCTTCCCCAACCACATCTCTACCGCAGCATCGCGGTGCTGTCTCTTCTCGGCGTCCACGAGCACAGCCTGGATGTCGAGGAGAGTGGCCGTGAGCTTCTCGACCTCGTCCTCAACGCCTGTTACGAGTCCCACCTCTTTCTTGACCTTCTCAAAAGCCATGGATCCCAGAGTCTCTATCAGCAGGGAGATCAGAGCGTCAGCCATGGCTTGCAATCAGGGAGATCAGAAATGCTTTGACAAACGCAGTGGAAAAAAGTGAAGCTGAAAAGAATGTAGCATATATATATGAAGATATTATGAAGCTGGAAAGAATATTATTTGCGTTGGCTTTAAGTCAGTGGTCTTCCTATGTCTTGTCGGCCAATGGTGGATTGGGTTTTTGAAACGTTATTTGCGGTATATGTTCCAAGAGTTTCAAATATTGGCACATGTCCCTTGTTCGACTTTAGAAATAAATGATTTCAAAAGTCGAACAAGGGAATACCGGATAAGACACACACAAGCAAGCATTGAGAAGAGAAAGAAAAAATCTTATTTCGTGATGATCAAATATGAAAACAACGGTTTTGTTACATATAAAATTTTGAAAGAGTGAAAGTTGTTGTCTTCTATTACTTTTAAAGTTATATTAAATCATATGATAAGTCATTAAATTACATAGATTTGGTTTACTTAAATTTAATCCAAATGGATTTCAAAAGGGCTTATATGGTCTTACCGTCCTAGAAGTATTTCCTTATCATGATTATTTAATCAAAATAATAATCTAAAAAAAAAAGGTACTAAATGAATAAATACGCAGAAGTCAAGATTTGGTGACCATGTATAAAATTATGTATGATATTTATTTAATTAATATTATAACGTTTAATCTGATACTGTACAAAATTATCCTTTCACGCTAAAATGGAGTCATGTATAAGCATTGGGTTGAGTGGCGGGAATGCTCTAGTGCTTAGAGGTGTCAAGTGGGCCGGGCCGGCCCAGGCCCACCCGCCCCGACTCGTAAAAAAAACAGGTTCGCCCCGTCCCGCCCCGCCCCGTTTTTTTGTGGGTCGGGTTAGGCCCGCCCCTATCAAAAGGGTCAGGCCGGGTTATGCTTTCCTAGGCCCGTCCCGAACCCGCCTCGCCCCGCCCAAAAAGCCCACCCCGCCCCGCTCCGTTCAAAAGCCAGCCCCGCCCCGCCCCGAAGCCCACATAAATCCGCCCTATGGCCAACTCGCCCCGTCCCTTTAAAAGCCCACATAAACCATATTTTTAAATTAAAAAACTATTAAGTTGTAATACTTATACTAATAAAAATATTATAAAAAATTACTCTAAATATTTTATTGTTATAGAAATTAAAAATTATCTTTATATTACATGATCTATTAATTTAGTTTGTATATATATTCTACGTAATGTAACTCTTAAATTTTTTAGCTAAATTTGAACTTTTTAATCAAAATTCGCTAATCGATTTGCATTATTTGATTTTAATTTTAGTTTGAGAATGAATTGATCAATACAAAATTGATTAATTTCATGTATAAAGCATATTCTTAATTCACTAGTTTTTATTTTACAATTTATGATTACTGGTCACGTTCATAAATCACTGATCTAATTTTATATTCAATAATTAATTTCAAAATCACTTATTATCATTTTATTATTCAATTATCACTATCATTTCACTATTTAACCTCTACATGTTGAATTCACGAATCAGTTCATCTTGAAATTCACGAATCAATTCAACGTGCATCAATTTTAAACTTTCAAGTTATAATTCGCTAATCAATTATATAACTTACTAAACAATTTCATTATTTGACTCGTAAAAGCCCACTAAATTCGACTCGTAAGAGTCCACTAAATTCGACTCGTAACAGCCCACTAAATTCGACTCATAAAAGCCCACTAAATTCGACTCGTAAAAAGCCCGCCCCGCCTCGCCCCGTGACATTGTGGGTTCAGGTTCATGGGCCGGGGTGGGCCTTGATGGCTTTTCCAAAACCCGCCCCGCCCCGCCCCGCATATTGAACGGGGTGGGTCAAGCCCGCCCCGTTTAACATGCGGGCTTAACGGGTTGTGGGCGGGCTGGCCCACCCCGGCCTACTTGACACCTCTACTAATGCTATATTTAACCTTCTCTAACTTAGCCCTAACCCTTTCACGTTAGATTTTTTTAAATAATTAATAAATTAGGAAACAAATAGTTATATCTAGGGATAATAGCGGCATAAGTCCTCAACCTTTACTCAACTGGATTTTTTATATCTAGGGATAATAGCGGCATAAGTCCTCAACCTTTACTCAATTGGGACGGCATAGCCCCAACCTCATTTAATAGCGGTATGAGTACCAAAAGATGATTTCCGTCCATATTTGACTAACGGAAGTAGACAACGTTTGCGTGGTCAACTTCTCGTCAATGTGGACGCCACGTAATCCGACATGTCACCATACATGTCATCCTCGCGTCATCAAATTTAATGCAAAATTAATGGCAATTGCATTAAATTTGATGACGCGAGGATGACGTGTATGGTGACATGTCGGATTATGTGGCGTCCATGTTGATGAGAAGGTGACCACGTAAACGTTGACTACTTCCGTTAGTCAAATATAGACGGAAATCATCTTATATTACTTATACCGCTATTAAATGGGGTTGGGACTATGCCGCTCCAGTTGAGTAAAGGTTGAAGACTTATGCCGCTATTATCCCTTATATCTAATTATATATTTATAATGTTTTATATATCTAATTAGATATTTATATTATTGACATTTAAAAAATTATTTTTAAAAAACAAGAATAATGTCCCTAATATGTCTCATATTTTTCAATTTTCAAATAAGAAACTAAAAATCCGTACCGAATAGTTATTTAAAACATCCGCAATAATTTATTATATTATAATTATATTTTTGAAGAAAGGAATCATTTGAAAGCGACAAAAAGGGTAAAGAAAGGTTAGATTCGACTAGGGGCGTAGGGCAAGGCAAAGAAAGGTATTTTGATAGATTGTTGTTGAATTGTCTAATTTACCCTCGTTTACTCAATTGTATTTGTATAAAAAAAAAATTGGGTCAATGAATCAAATACTTATTTTGATCAAATATTTTACTGCCCAAATTTATTTATAATAATTAAAACTACTAATTAATTAAATTATGGACTAATATACCTTTCATTTATTTTTTTTACGTTTGACATTTTATTTAACATTTAAATATCAAACAATTAACAAGTAATTAATCATCCTTAATTTTAGTAACATTAAGGATTCATCCATGTTATTTAGTCTTCCTATTTTGTTGCAAAAATAAGGATTAGTTATATATTTTTAATTATAAGCTGAAAATAATATTTAACGTCAAAATTAAATTAATTTTAATAAATCGGGCGCTGAAAATTATAAAACAGACGAGAAAAACGTCTAATTGAATTTATTTTATAATTATAATTAAAAAAATACCAAATATATATTCCTCTTTTCTAGCAAGTACAAAATTCCAAAAATCCTTTAAAAATCAACTGCAACTTCATAAACAACCTCCTATAAATATAAGTACAATTACATACTTCTTTTTATGTATAAAACGTATTTATACGTACCATTATGTAATGGTGTGTATATATATATACCATTACGTGATCGTATTTGTGTAATATTTTTGAACGTATATATACATACCATTACTTAATCGTATATATATACCATTTCATAATCACATATGTGCATTGTTTTTTAGGGTATATATACATACCATTACGTAATCGTATATATGTTGTTATGGGTGATTTTTTCAATTTTGGCCCAAAAATTCCCCTGGGGCCCATATCTCAAAACAAAAAGCCCAAAAACTGCGAAAATTATTTTTATTATTAAAATAAAGAGTAGTTGATAAAACGCACCATCCCCGCACCGTGACGGGACGTCAAGACGCATTTTCGCGCATAGTAGGTTTGTTTCGCGGCGCGTACCCTGCGGCGGCGCGGCGCAAATCCCGCACCGCTGCGGTGTGGAGGACTAAAACGATAATATTTTATTATTCTTAGGCCCCCGTCCCTTAAATAGGAGCTTGATTTCATTTAAAAGGAAATTCCGATTCAAACGCTCTACATAGCGATAAACACCGTTTTCTCTCTTCTATATTTATATTCCGGTTGGAATACCCGACTAAGGTTGGAATAGAGGTGTTAGCAAGAGCAGAAGTGCGCGATCGCCGACCTGCCTTACGAAGGCTCCGGTTCCCAGCGGTCGCTGACCTATATCCTTAGTCCTAGGACTTTGTGGTAATGGGTCAGAGGACCCGGTCCGACGGTTAGCGGAGGATTCGATCAGGGTATGATCACTAACCTGCCCACGGAGGTCCTAGTTCTCAGCGGTCATCGACCGATATCCCGCGTCTTAGAATTTTGTGGTAACGGGTCCGAGGACCTTGTCGCAGTCCGTCGGTAAGCGAAGGGTCCGATCTACCAGAGGAGCTAGCCAGAGCGGAAGCGCCGGAAGAATCCCCGACTCACCAGAGGAATCACCGACTTCTAAAAAGAAGACTGCTTTATGAAAAACTCTGCTATCGCGTCATGAACAATCTCGATAAATTATAGCAAATATTTATTTTGGAATTGAGGCAAATGTTCGTGATGGTGCCTCTCTACAAATGCTTTTATGGCTACTGACTTGTAAATAAACTTTTTGTATCGATAAGCAAGAGAGACTTGTTACATCTTCAAAAAAAAAAAAAGAGACTTGTTACACAAATGAGGACAAAAATATCTCAAAATTTGTATTTTTTAATATATATAGAGAGAGCTTGACGATGTCTTTACTGCCATTTTTCATACATAATACAATTTTTTTCCAGGTTCACCTCAAATTTTATATATACTCAAATATTACATATATATATATATATATATATATATATACTCAAGTGAACCAGCAATAAAATAAATATATTTATTATATTGGCATATATATATATATATATATTTATTGACAGATTGAGAAGAATAGTACCTAGAATAAGAGATTAAAAAAAATTGATGAAAAAAATCTCATATCATGTCTTGTAAACCTCCATATATCATGTCTTCCAAACTTTGTGTAATCACAACATTGAAAAAATAAAAACTCATATTGAAGCAAAAAAATATTAATTGATCAAAAAATTATACAAACCAACACACTGAATAAGCTAATCGATCAAGTCTAGATTAATTTTTTACGTAATTATATATACGATTGTGTATATTTATGTAACTATATTTACACGATATTGTAAAAACTATACTTACTACTTTTACGTAACTATATTTACAATTTAGTAATTTTATTTAGACCTTCGTTTTTATAGGTTTCTCATCTATTCTTAATTATCTAAATAAACATAATCAATCCTAACTATATTTACGATTTAGTAATTTTATTTATATGTTCAAAAGGAAATAAACACACAATAACCCAAGGATCTCACACGAAACGTGATTGTTGGTGAATATGTTTACGTATATTAAAAAAAAAGGTAAATATATTTAGAAAATTTTATTAAAGTATTTCACTTTAACTTTTTGAACTATAAATATTTTTTAACAAAAATTCTAGATTTTTATGTTTGACATTAATATTTATTATTAAAATATTATATTTAAAATATTAATATTTAGATATGACTAAAAATTATAACTAATACTTTTAAAGTTATATTGAATCATATGACAAGGCATTATATTAACTAGACATGGCTTATTTAAATTTAATCCAAATGGATTTCAAAAGGGCTAGCTCATATGGTCCTATGACTCCTATCCTACCCTCCTAGAAGTATTTCCTTATCATGAGTTATTTAATCAAAATAATCATCTAAAAATATAAAAGGTACTAATTGAATAAATACACACAAGTTAAGAGTTAGTGACCAAGTATAATTACGTATGGTATTTATTTATTAATACTAGTGGACTGGGGATAATTTATAAGTACGATAAATTTTTATATACTAATTTTTAAAAATAAAATAAAAGGCTTTAACTGGACTCCATTAACTGCGTTATGAACAAAACTCTGCTATCGCGTTATGAACAATCTCGATAAATTATAGCAAATATTTATTTTGGAATTGAGGCAAATGTTCTTGATGGTATTCTACTAATGCTTTTAGGGCTACGACTTGTAAATAAACTTTTTGTAATAAGCAAGAGAGACTTGTTACACAAATGAGGTAAAAATATCTCAAAATTTGTATTTTTGAATATATATAGGGAGAGCTTGATGATGTCTTTACTGACATTTACCATACATAATACAATTTTTTTTCCAGGTTCACCTCAAATTTTATATATACTACTCAAATTATATATATATATATATATATATATATATATATAGACTCAAGTGAACCAACAATAAAATAAATATATTATTATATTGGCATATATATATTGACATATTGAGAAGAATAGTACCTATAATAAGAGATTAAAAAAAAATTAGATGAAGAAGATCTCATATCATCTCTTTGTAAACCCTCCGTATATCATGTCTTCCAAACTTTGTATAGTGTAATCACAACATTTGAAAAAATAAAAACTTATATTGAAGCAAAAAAAATATTAATTGATCAAAAAATTATATAAACCAACACACTCAATAAGCTAATCGATCAAGTCTAGATTAAATTTAAGAAACCTTTATTAAATATAATCAAAGAATTTTTCTGCAGCAGATGCACGTGGAGGACTGATACCGTGATCGTTCAAAGCCGTCAGCTACCTAAAATTGAGTGATTTTTTCGGGAATAGCCTCGGAAGAATATACCCATCCCAAAAGTTTATGACCTCCACACAGAAGACTGCATATTCAATTTATAACTTCCTTAATTATAGCACATAGATTAAAGAATTTTAATCAAAGTCCAAACGCATTGTTCAGAAATATTTTTGTTTTGTTTAATCTATGAGACAATATACTTAAGTAAATGTACATTCTTATATATGTAATATTAAGTCGTCGTAAAAAACCGATGATGCTAAGTTTCTTGTAACTCTTAATTTCAGTCCCATTACATAGAAGAAGTTGTTGTAATCACACAAAATACAGAATTAGCAACAAATTTAAACCTACTTAAGCTTCCAAGGCTCTAACTTTGCAAAAAAACAACATATCTCTGCAACCCGACTATTACCTTAAAAACGACCGTTCCATACTTGATTCCGGAAGGTTTTTTTTTTTAGTCAAAGATGGAGGCCCGAAATCTCGCTACGCGATCTCGAATCCCAACTAGGTTGACACCCAAGGAATGCAAAAGTAAAAATCGAGGCTCGGGATAATATAAATGAAAATATCAAAGATTACAGACAAAATCGAAGAGAACTATCTGAACCTCTCGAACAAACGTCATCGTTTACAAAAGACGAAGTAAAATCCGGGTGTGAAGGCCACCAATGATAACCAAAATATTGAGCACCAAAACTAGCTAATACATCAGCAGCTCTATTTCCTTCACGAAAGATATGGGGTACTCTGAAATTAATGCTTTTCTCATAGCGGATGCATTTGGACCAGCGAGCTCGCAACATCCATGGAACCTAACTCGTTTTCTTCTGAAAAAGTTGGACGGCGTATGTCGAATCGCACTCAAGCCACAAGTTATCCCAATGGAATTCCATAGCCTTTTCCACTGCAAATACTGCAGCCATCACTTCAGCTTCATACGCAAACGCGGACTCAATATGAAAAGAGAACGAGCCATGAGGAAATCCACGAGAGGTTCTAAAAATGCCTCCAGCTCCCGCCACTCCCGGAGTTCCCATAGAAGAGTCGTCAGCGTTGCATTTCAACCATGTTGTAGGAGGGAAACGCCATGTAACAGAAATGATTATTGAAGCTTCTCTTGGTTGAATGTCAATGCCAAAAATCTTCAAAACTCTGAGATCCTCCAATGTGTTTCCCGTCCCCAACTTGAAAAAAATTGGCTTTCTTGATAAGGCGTCAGACATGTCTCAAAAAAGTGTGAATGTTAGGAATCTCATCATCAAATACATATGCATTTCTAGTGCGCCAAATTAGCCAAATTGTCGAAACAATAGCAGTATTCCAAAGCGCAAAAACTTGAGGGTTCAGATTAACAGAGGCAGCATCGGAGAGCAACAACGCTAACGAACCTCCTCTGTTAATAGGTTTAAGAAATATACCAGAAATAGCAGCCCAAACCGAACCCACAAAATTGCAATTAATAAATAAATGGTCAGAGTCTTCCACCTGGTTATGGCATAAATGACACACGGAAGCTAATGAGAATCCTTTTTTCTGCAACATTAGCTCTGTTGGAAGGAAGCCTAAGAGAGCTCTCCAACAAGTAATAGACCTCGATGGCGTAAGAAATTCTTTCCATAAAAATTTTTGCCACTGAGGAAACAACTTATGGTTAGAGCAAAATATATAGTACATGGATTTCACCGAGAACTTACCATCATTTTGGGGTTGCCAAACACACACATCATCTATATCCTCGATAAATATGTAACTCTTGATTTCGTCTGAGAGTATGGTCGACAAGTTTAGGGGTAAATTCCAACTATCATCAACTCGGTAATCAGATACTTTAGCCGTGAGATTGGTTCTATCTTGCAAATGAATATTTTCTCTATCCGCTACACAAGGATACAACCAATTATCGAGCCAAAAATTCTTATTTGATTGCTTATGTATCAACCAAACCACATTATTTGCGACCAACGAGAAACCAGGTTTCAACGAACGCCAGATGAAGGAGGAAATAGCATAAGTTCTTAAAGAACCATTGTCATTAAAGATCCGATTTTTCATTAAGTTCAACGGGAAAGAACTTGAGCTTATGAATTTCCAAGAGAGCTTTCCAAGCATGGCTTTATTAAGAGCGCTCAAATTCTTCACACCGATGCCACCATCTGAAATAGATAGACAACAAATATCCCAAGGCACCGCTACCAATTTTCTACATTCAATTGAGCCCGACCAAATAAAGTTTCTCACGGATTTTTCCAGTTTTGATAAAAGACTTTTTGGCCAAGCATATACCGAGAAAGAGTGGAGAAACGAACTTTGAACTACCGAGTTCACAAGAGTGATCCTACCCGCCAAAGATAAAGACGAGCCTTTCCAATTAGCAAACTTACTCAAGATTTTATCCACCACCGGTTGCAACCATTTTTTCCTTGGAGCACCTTTAATAAAGGAACTCCGAGGTATTGAAACGGCAAAGAAATTTGTTTAAACTTGAGCGAGTTAACAATGTTAAGCTTCCTATGATTGTAAACTTTATCGCTAAAAATAACACTATATTTTGACCAACTAACATCTTGGCCCGAAAGAGAAGAGTAAATATCAAAAAGTTCAGTGATTGCGCGCACATTTCTTTTAGTAGCAGCACCAAATAACAGAACATCATCTGCATATAATAAATGAGAAGTGAAAGGAGTGTTACCCGTGTATCTTATAGCTTTCCATTTATTAATGTCCACATATTTGCTAATAATCCGACTTAGAAAGTCTTCAGCAATGACGAACAGAAGAGGTGATAAAGGATCTCCTTGACGAACACCTCTCTTGCATTTAAAATACCCTTTAGCCGAACCATTTAACATTATAGATTTTCTAGCCGAAGAGAAAATCTCAAGAATCCAATCTCTGAACTTTAAAGAGAATCCGAAAGCCTCCAAAACATTAAGAATGAAATCCCAATCCATAGTATCAAAAGCTTTTCTGATATCGATCTTCAATGCCATATTGCCACCAAAATTCTTTTTATCCAACACATTTATTCCTTCGGAAGCCGCCGCTATACAGTGAGATATGTTTCGTCCCTTGACAAAGCCGAACTGGTTCTTTGATACAATACTAGATTCAATGATAGAGAGTCTCTCTACCAGAATTTTCGTGATTATTTTAAAACAAAAGTTGCTCAAAATAATTGGTGTGAAGTTATCAATATCCAAGGCTTCTTTAACTTTGGGGATGAGAACCATTAAACTTGAGTTAAGCCCGTTTGAAATTGTTCCATTAAAAAATAAGCTTCGCACACACTGACAAACATCAGACCCGACAATGTCCCAAAATGCTTGAAAAAATTTATCATTAAACCCATCTGGACTTGGGGCACTATTACCATCCATGTTAAATACCATTGTGCGAATCTCGCCAAACAAAGGGGTCACTGTGAGCATATCGTTCTCAGCATCACCCACGGACACATGAATAACATTTTTTACGAGCTCAATATTTTGAGAAGAGTGAGAGGTAGAACAAAAAATGTCTTCATAAAAACGAACAATGTGCGTAGAGATATCATCTTGATTCACAGAAAGCACACCATTAATTCGGAGCGAGTTGATTGACATACCTGATTTCCTAATTGAAGCTGAGCGGCGGAAAAAAGAAGAATTCCGATCCCCGGATTTCAACCAATTATTTCAACTTTTCTTCTTTAGAAAGATCTTATTTTGCTTGAGAGCCAAATCTAACTCGGAATGAGCCAAAATTTCTTTGGCAAACAGAGATTCAGAGAAACCCGCACGAGCAATTTCGTTTTGAGTATCCTTTAGAACAGTTTCAGCATCAGCAATATTCTTTCCAAGAAATCCAAAAACTTCTCTATTCCAGATCTTTAAAGCTTTACGTAATAGCTTGAGCTTGATACCAAGAGCTTGCATAGGAGCCACACCCGGAGTATCGAGCCAGTTAAAAGCAATAAAGTTTCGCAAATCCGGATGAGTAAGCCACATACCTTGGAAGCGAAACCGAGAGATAGTAGTATGTTAGTCATGGCGACAATTAATAATCAAGGTGTTGTGGTCCGAGTAATGACGAGGAAAAGATGAACACGAAACCGAGTTCCAATAATCTTGACAATGCTTGTTAACCATTGCTCGATCGTTAAGGCATTCCACTCTCTCATCTTTTGATCTGCCATTGCACCAAGTATATTTTGATCCGGTTAAAGGAACATCAACAAGGTTACAATCATCAGAGCACTCTAAAATCGTGGTAAGAGCTAGCGGATGGAGGCCTCCCAGATTTTTCATGTGCCCCTTTCACCGCATTAAAGTCGCCAAATACTAAACAAGGAGAAGTTATAGTGGAAGATAAATCCACTAAATCAGAGTATAAAATTCTTCGGGACATCAAAGACGTGGAGGCATAAACACATGAGAAAGTATGATCAACACCATTTATCGTAGACGTAAAGCTAACATGCTGATCCCCGATACTCACAAAGCTCGGAGTCTCAATAGAACTTTTCCGCAATACCCATAAAGATGGAACATGAGAATTATTTGACTCAATAAGAGTAAGATCCAAAGAAACCCAATACCTGTCTGGAATCAAATTAAAAGCGATCATCGGCTCAGCTAAGCAAACAAAGTCAGGCGCAAAGCGCTTACAGTAGTTAGCGAGGCATCTTTGAGTATTAGCGTTCGCCAAGCCCCTCCAATTCCAAAAAAGCACAATCATTGATATCTAATAGGTTTTTTAGTTGTTCTTTTACTCCGAACAACTTCATCACCTTCCAATATTTGCTTTTTCTTTCTTGAGTGGTCAAGGACTTGTGGTCAGCAGGATCGAAACCGGGAGTCCAACTTATTAGCCTTAGAATTCCAGGGTTGAGGTGTATTGCGCCTCGACTCCAAACATTTTGTAGAGCATCATCCGACTCAAAGATCATATGATAAAAGTCTTTTCCGATGGAGATAAGCTTCCAATTCATTTGGAGCCCCCAAAGCGAATTGAGTTTTAATTAAGATTCCGGAAGTTTACAGAACACTTCTATGATAATTGGTTTAAACTCCAAATCGCAATTCCATACTCATTTTATTACTTATGCACTGTTAAATCGATCGTATCGTACCTCCCATTAAAAAAAAATCGATCATACCTCCGAATCGGGCGAGAATCAGAGGTTTTGGGGAAGAAGATGAAATCAATACGCTGTCGTTTCTGAGTTCGGATTGAGCCTCTGAGAAATGGGCCAGCCCATTTTCATAATCCCTCTCATAATGAGTAAATAATACAAGTAAGTTGCAACTAAGCTTAAGTATTTCTAATCTTGTGATAAATATTTTTTAGTCATTGCCATAATTTCTGGTGACCGTTACTTGTACATTTTTTTCTCTGAATTTTAGTGCCCTTATATAATAATATGTCGATCTTGTTCAATTATTAATTTACAAAAAAAAAATACTTCAAGCAAATCGTGTGTTTGCCTTACAAATTAATATTCTCCACTATTTTTACCACAAGAAAATCACTGAGCAACCTCGGCTGTGATACTACTTGTTGGGAGAAACCCCAAACCAAGCAATCAGTCTACTGTTTTTCCCTATTTGTGAATTCCAATTAGCAATGCAAACCAAGCAATCCATTTGGTAATATCAAGCTACCAATCCAAGCGAAAATTAACGACACAAAATTTTAGCGTGGAAAACCCTCAAAACCGAGAGTAAAAAACCACGGGACTCGTAAGCCACTTAAATCTTCCGCTAATCACGTTATGAGGGGATACAGCAAGTTCTTCTCTAGTGTACACCTAGAGGATTACAACAAATCATCACGAAAGTTTGGATAAACTCACCAAAATTCCAGAGGTAAAAACGAGAATCCACGACTCACACTGTGGCACAGATTGCAGTGTTTCTTTATCTTTTAACCCGAGGAGGGTATTTTCGTCTTTCTATTCCAATGCGCTTTTCAATAAAATCCCTAAACTGAGAGGGACCAATAACAGTTGTTAATTGTTATGGTTGATTAAAATTCACGAGTCACGCCTCAAAATAAACGCATCAAGAGTCGAAAAATCTCCAATTCCCGTGCATGACTTTGTGCGGAAGAGTCGAAGATCCCTGCAACGGAATAAAGAATAAAAAAATCTCAGCGCTTCTATTTTTGTGTGAGTAAGCGTAATTATGAAAACATGTACTGAGCAATAACCTCCTAATGGTTTGGTTTGTGATTCGTATATTCCTCGAGCTTTTTTCTTCACTCGTCGATTGGCTATTTCAGTCATTGAAGCACGGAGAAAACCGATTACGACGCGAAAATTAGATTGAAAATTTTCTGCAATGGACAATCTTTCAAATAGACATTGCAGTTTCGTGTAGTACTTTTGAAGTCAAAATTAATTCCGTTTCCGCAATACGCCAAAACAGAATTAACAGTGATTGTCTCCTGCGCTTCTTTGCCAACATTTGCAAAATTATTAATTTTCCCGAATGAAGTTTATCTGCTTGTTCACCTGAAAATAATCAGATATAAAAAAATGATGTAACATTTTATGATTCGTGCGCTTTTCTTTATTGTTTTTGAGATCTTTTTCCTCTCATTGTTAGTCATAAATTGTTAGTCATAAAGATCTTTTTCCTCTTTATTGTTAAGCAACCTTAGCTCTATAGAAAAAGACACCAAGTCCATCAGTACACCATCTTAAATTTCATCTGCGATAGGGGAAAATAAGTTCGGAAATTATATTAAAGTATACGTGAAGACAGCAAACCATATAAAGCTTTGCTTAAGTTTTTGTTATGGTAGTTATATCTTTCGGGCCCACCCAATTTGCGACCAGTTTTAATTGGTAGTCCAAGTTGTGTGAAATTTAAGTGTTTGTTCTATATTTCAAGCGTTTTATAACTGGTCGATAATCCACTATTACTTTATAAATCCTCCAACGCAAAAAGCTTGAATAATCGCTTATGTCTGAATGCCGATGATCCAACTTATCCAAAGCACAAAGAGTCAGCGAGTCTTCAGTTGCTCGCATGTGACTTTCACACAGAGATGACTGCGCTAATTAAGCACCAAATAATTAGCGGAAGCTTTAGAAAATCCCGTACGCCTGATATTCCGCCTAGTTTGATTACATGGTTTAAGGAATAATGCAACACTGGATCTGCAAATGAGTAAAAAAGGGTTCGGAAATAAACCTCTTGAAAAGGAACAAAGTCTAGAGCTTGGCACTTTCCAACACTGGATCTGCAAATGACCAAAGAAAGAAGTTTCAGTACTCAGCCTGTGGCTAATTACGTGAATGCATTTGGTAGTTGACTTGGTATTAGGATTTTAGAGCATAGGAATATGTCAAAACAAATTTAATAAATAATATACGAAGTTAGTTTCGGAAGAGATTTTGTATTAAAGTAATGTTGTTAATTTCGTAGTACTGTAATAACACCTCTACAACGAGGAGTGAAATTTGAAATATCGGTGAGAGTTGCAATCCCGGCCACAATTTCTTCATCTAAAGACTTCTTCAAGGTCATTTTTGCCATTTAACCGTGATAGTTTTTAATTTTAATCATTATTTCAATTGCAATTTCTATAGTTACACAAGAAAAATCGACTTTCACTTATTTATTTTCTCAAAAACTGGGCTCGATAATATTTTCTCACTAAATTAATCCGTGCGAAAACAAGTCTTTTTATCACTTTATTACTTTGGGTGACTCGTATAGTTACGACATTTTATGTTTAATGCAAGAAAATCCGTACCTTTTTCTTCCCAGGATAAGCAGTTTTCTCGTCCATCTTTGACTTGAGAGCAGTGGGAGTCAACCACTCGTCCAAGACGTCGTCGATGTCCAACGACACGTCCTTGAGCTTCTCCAACCAGATCTCTACCAAAGCATCGCGGTGCTGTCTCTTCTCGGCGTCCACGAGCACAGCCTGGATGTCGAGGAGAGTGGCCATGAGCTTCTCGACCTCGTCCTCAACGCGGGTTATGAGTCCCACTTCTTGCTTGATCTTCTCGAAAGCCATGGATCCCAGAGTCTCTATCAGCAGGGAGATCACAGCGTCAGCCATGGCTTGCAATCAGAGAACACGTTGGTTTCTTCGGAAATGCTTCACAAACGGCAGTGGAACAAAATAAAGCCAGAAAGAAGGTAGCATATTATGAAGATATTATTACTAGTGGAGTGGTTGGCTTTAAGTCAGCTGGTCTTCCTGTGTCGGCCAATTGTATACCACAAGATTGGGTGTTTTAAAGGTTATTTATGGTAGTAAGATATGACTAACAATTATAACTTTTACTTTTAAAGTTATATTAAATCATATGATAAGGCAATAAATTGAATAGACTTGGTTTATTTAAATTTAATCCAAATGGATTTCAAATGGGTTTATATGGTTCTACCCAAGGTTTAAAATGTCGCTTGCCGACGCCGTTTCGCATTTTCCGTTTTATGGATATATCGCTTGCCGATGGGTATGTCAATGGGCAAATGGTAAAAAAAAAGCATGCCGCATATACCGCATTTTTCGCATGGGCATACCGCATGCCGATGGGGTTTTCGACGGATATTTTGTAAAAAATATTTGAGTATTTAAGCAAGATATTTATATAGGTTCAAAACTACATATTTAATAAATACAAGACATAATTATATACAACAAAACACATTTGTAACTTAAATATGTCGGTGAAATGTATAGCATTAAGTAACTTTATTACTTGAAGTGTATAATATTAAGTAAATTATTATGTGAAGTAAATATATGTATGTTAATTAAGTGTGTAATATTAAGTGAATATGCATGTTAATTGTATATATCTATGCTAACAAATTTAATATTAGTTGAAGTGTATAATATTAAATGAATATGTATATTAAGTGTATATGTATGTTAGATGAATTTAATATGTATGTTAAGTGTATAATATTATTTGGAGTGTATAATATTAAGTTAATTGTTTTTGCCGAAAGTTTAATCGGTATTTTTGCCGAAATTTATCAAAAATATGATTTTTTGCAAAATTCCAACCATTTTTCGCAATTTTTACTCACAAAAACGAAAAACGATATTCCATCCACCTGCCCATGCGAATTTCGCGAAAAATAGTAAAAAACCAGCGAAACGAAAAGGTTTTCCTTTCGCATATCCTCGAAAAACAAAAATCGGTCGACATTTCCATGGAAAATCGCGAAATTTAACACCTTGGTTCTACCGTCCTAGAAGTATTTCCTTGTCATGAATTATTTAATCAAAATAATCATCTAAAAATATTATAGGTACTAATTGAATAAATACGCACAAGTCAAGATTTGGTGACCAAGTATAAAATTATGTATGGTATTTATTTAATTAATATTATACCGTTTAATCCGATAATGTTCACATTTATTCTTTCACGCTAAAATGGATTGCAATATTTGCTTGTTTTGCTCTAATCCTAATTAATGTCACGAATTAACCTTCTCTAACTTAACCCTAATCCTAATTAATTAGCATCATCAAACTGCCCTTCATTTAGAAATTAAAGTTCAAACAATCAACTATAAAGGAATCTCATTATGCAAATAGAAAAATCAAACTCTTACGAACTTCATCAAAGAAATATGAAGAGGCATCCTTCTTAACAAGAGAGACGCCGATCCCGCCCTCCATCCGAGCTCAATGAGGGCTCGGGTTTCTTCGGAACGAGGGCCAACAATCCAGCTTGCAAACCTTGATTACAGTTGACCTATATTCAATACCAATATAAGTAACCCATTAAAACATTGGTTTTGTCCGACTCAATAAACTTCTCCAACAGTACAAAGCTCGTCACGGTACATTCAAAAAGTATGGCCAACAGTTTGATCAATTTCCACAAGTTCTGTTTTTAAAAAGCTTATGGCCAATGATTTAAACATGATTTAATCTACCAGAAATAATCACTTCTATTCGCATTGGGCCTCTTAGAAATGGGCCGGCCCATTTTAATAATGCTTCTCACCATGAGTACATAATGCAAGAAGTTACAGCTGATCTTAAGTTTTCCTAATCTTGTGATAAATATTTTTTAGTCATTGCCATAAATTTCTGGTGAACATTACTTGTACATTTTTCGTCTGAATTTTAGTGCCGTAATGTAATAATGTGTTCAATAATTAATTAATGTGTATTCAAATTGCCAACGCAAACCAAGCAATCCATTCGGTATAATCAAGCTACGCAATCCAACCATGATTTTAAGAAACGAAATTTTAGCGTGGATAACCCTCAAAACCACAGGACTCATAAGCCATTTAAATCTTCCAATGAGATACACCAAGTACTTCTCTAGTAAATACCTAGAGGATTACAACAAAGTTTGGATAAACTCACCAAAAGGGAGAATACACGCACACTACCAGATGCGGAAGGTCGGTTGCGCCCCAAGATACTTGGTCGGACCGACAACGACAAGAAATCTGGCAACGATTTCAGGCGCCTGCAATTATATGTACGCAATCTTACCAAACATGGCATAACTGTTATAGTTATTGCGTTCGTGCCTGTCCAACTCTCCCACTTACATAAATTCCCGAAAATGAGAGCTTCCAATTTGGGGAAGGGAGTAAAACAAGACTCATCATCGTTTCCGAAGCCTAGAAATTCAGAGCCCACCTTTTCCAAACTTGCCAAGGAGATAATTGAAAGATACTCGAGCGATGGGAGCTTCCCCAGCGGAGGTAAGACCACGCAGCGAGGACAGCTGAAGAGATCAAGTCGTGTGAGATTAACCAAAGACATCATCCATTTGGGTGAAACAGTGGTGCCCATGTATTCTCCAATCGCCAAAGACTCCAATTTTTTATTGGGCTCCAAGCTTTCCAGTATTTGTTGTTCATGCTCTTCGATTCCTCCCATTTTTCGTAATTTTCGTTCTGATATAGTATTGTCCTTGAAACGGATGCTCAGATGGGTAAGAAGCTCCATACGTTTGATACCTATCTTCCGAGCCTCCCCCGCATTAAGGAGATTTATGCATCCGTACAACCCAAAACAAGTTTGGAACTGGAGGAGATGATTCATCGACTTCAGATCTTCTAAATTCAAGTAAGATTCTACATCCTTACATATGCGAAGAACCATGTTTAACTTTTGGAGATTAGCTAAGCTTAAAATTCCTCTTGGAACCCCAACTAGTCTCACACAATTTGAAAAATCAAGATGCTTCAGCTCAACTAACTTCCCTAAACCTTCAGGAAGTCGGCCCAATCGCCAGCAATTCGTTAATATCAGTGTTTGGAGTTTCGGCAAATCACATATGGAGTCAGGTAATCTTGTCAACTTATAGCAGCTAAACATATTGAGATACCTCAAGTTCGTCAGTTTGTTGATATTCTCTGGTAGCTTTTCAACTCTCGCGTTGTTCAAATCCAAAGTTTGTAGATTGTACAAATCACAAACTTCATCTGGAAATTCGTCAAAACAAGCTCTAGATAAATCGAGATATCTTAGATGTATCAATTCACCAATGTTTCTAGGCAATGGGATTCCACTTGCCAAGTTCAATGTACGAACGCGTGTGTGGAAAACTAATAAGCTTTCAAGAACCTTCGCATTGTACCATTTCCTCGGGAAAAACAAAGTTCGTAACTTTGATTTCTTGTCATTGTACTTCAAGATTCCTTCTATATCCGTGTCGTGCGGTACATGTATTGTCAAGTGACGGAGCCTTTCATGAAGTCGATTTTTTTCATCGTTACGACCAACCAGATCATCAACAACACCATATTCATTTTTCGTCAAGAACTTTAAGAAATCGCACACCACATCATGCATTTTGCAACCTAAACTAGAATCATATCCAAGCTTGACAATCTTGAAATCTTGGAAGAAAGAACGCATCGATAAACTTTCGAAACAAGCCTCCCCTTCCTCCTCTAAATTTAAGCTGCAACCGAAAAATCCTTGCGACATCCACATGCGAATCAGAATGTCTTTTTGAATCTCGTAATCCTTTGGAAAGATAGAACAATACAAGAGACATCGCTTTTCTGAAGGCAACAAATCGTAATAGCTCAAAAGAAATGGAGCGAAGATATCCTGAACATCTTTCAATTCCCACAGCTCGCTCTTTAAAATATTGTTCCACTGACTTATTGTTTTCTTTGACAACATCAAACCTCCTAAAGTCTTTGGCCAAAAGAGGCAACCCTTTCGACTTTTCAGCAATCTTTCGGCCAATTGCCTCGAATTGCCTACATTCTTCCTCAGTCCGATCAAAGAACGCCTTTTGGGAGAAGATTAGCCAACAATGCTCATCCGACAAACTCTCCAATACAATCATGTCACGTTTGGCTACCCCCATCGTGGAAGCAACGTTCTCCTTTCTAGTAGTCACCACTATCATGCTACCGGCAGCGCCGTTCCCGAGAGCCTTCTCTAATTCCTCCCATTTGTCGTGATTTTCGTTCCACACATCATCCAAGACAAGAAGAAATCTCTTTTTCTCAACTAATCCATGAATGCGTTGCACGAGATAACTCAATTCGTCCGATTCTTGGGTATCGCAATTCAGATCTTTTAAAATCGCTCTTGCAATTCGAATCTCATCAAAAGGATCTGAGACACACACCCATAGCCGACTATCAAAGCGATTCTTGACCCGTTCATCGTTATATGCAAGCTGAGCTAGAGTGGTTTTACCAAGTCCCCCGATCCCAACAAGAGAGACTATATTAAACCCTCTATCAGCATGCTCGTTTTCCCCCACAGAAGTAGGCAGCAACTTGCGGATCAGAACTTCTTTTTCCACGTCTCGACCACAGATTTCCTTTTCATTGAGCAAGGACGTCGTGATCCTGTAAGGACGTGATGCAGGTCCTAATGCACCGACAGAATTCGCCGCCTTCTCAAGCTTGAACCTGTCTTTGTTCTTGGCCATCTCATCGAGTCTTGCGTTCAAATCAAGGATCTCTTGAGCAACGCGGTGGCGTGCACGCACTTCATCAACTGAACCACCACCGGAACAAACACACAGCGAAAGCAAAGAAAGCCATACCTTTTTCTTGGCAGGATTAGAAGCTTTCTCGTCCATCTTTGACTTGAGAGCAGTGGGAGTCAACCACTCGTCCAAGACGTCGTCGATGTCCAACGACACGTCCTTGAGCTTCTCCAACCAGATCTCTACCACAGCATCGCGGTGCTGCCTCTTCTCGGCGTCCACGAGCACAGCCTGGATGTCGAGGAGAGTGGCCATGAGCTTCTCGACCTCGTCCTTAACGCCGGTTATGAGTCCCACTTCTTTTTTGATCTTCTCGAAAGCCATGGATCCCAGAGTCTCGATCAGCAGGGAGATCAGAGCGTCAGCCATGGCTTGCAATCAGAGAACACGTTGGTTTCTTCGGAAATGCTTCACAAACGCAGTGGAAAAAAGTGAAGCCAGAAAGAATGTAGCATAAATATCTGGCTTTAATTCAGCTGGTCTTCCTGTGTCGGCAAAACACGATTTGGTGTTTTAAAGGTTATTTACGGCACATGTTTCAAAAGTTTCTAATATTGGCATATGACCCTTGTCAGGCCCGGCCCAACAGTACGGCCCCTGCCACAAGAAGGCCCAATCTCATCAAGCTTTGTGAGCAATAAATAAAGCATTTATGTATTTTTTTTTTTCAGCAAGCTTAACTTACCGAGAATACAAAAATGGGCCTCCACTGAGTTAAAGATGTTATCAAATATTGTATTTGTTTCTATTTTCATTAATATTATTTTATGAAATAAACAACAATTGCTACGTTTCGGCTGTCTTGTTAGGGGGCCCCTTGAGAGGTGTGTTGAAATTTGAAGAATTAAACTTAAAACTTATATGTCAATAACTATTTTCTTTCTTTTCTATACTTATGAATTTACCTATTCCCTATAATAATGAATGCCGATTGCGCTCTATTATCAACATACGTTATTTTTAAATTCCCTTCATTTCTATATATCTCTTGAGGTAAGTTAATTTTTTTTTTTCATTAGTTACCGATTATTAATACAATTAGTGACAATAAAAATGTTTTTTTTTTCTTTGAAAAAAAATAAAAATAAAAAAGAGCATTTTTAAAACATTTATGTTCTTACGTTCTTACGAGAGTATGACTTTTTATTTCCTTTTTTTTTTATTTATATATGAGTATCTTTGGATTTCACTCCTCCCACACAGTGACTCGAACTCAAGACCTGTAATGTCTCAAGTGGTGCTTGTTACCATTACACAAAGCACATCATGCCTATGAGAGTATGACTTAGAATTAAAAAATATATTTTTTAATAACTATTAATTAATAAAAATATAAAGAGCGTTAGAGAATTATATTAATAAGCGTAAGAATAATTACGTTTGTAAAAATGTAGTTAAGAATAAATTAATATTTTTATATAATATATATTTTCTTTTAAAAAATAACAAAATTTTAATTTAAAAATAAATTCTAGTAAATATATATTTAAAAATTAAAAAGGCTTCTTATCAATTTTCGCTCAAGGCTTCTAAAACTATTGGGCCGGCCTTGACCCTTGTTAGGTTTTTAATATAAATGATATCAAAAATCAAAAAAAGGGAATTCCAGAAAAGACACAGACAAGCACGTAGAAGAGAAAGGAAAATTTTTATTTCATAACGATAAAATATGAAAACAAAGGTTGTTACGAGAGCTCTCGAACACGAAAGTTGTCGCATTTTAATTATGAATATTTTGTCTTTATCATTTTTACCTTTTGACGTATGGTAGTAAGATATGACTAAACAATTATAACTTTAACTTTTAAAGTTATATTAAATCATATGATAAGGCATTAAATTAAATAAACTTGGTCTATTTAAATTTAATCCAAATGGATTTCAAAAGGAGAATGGGGCTTATGGTCCAGTAGTATTTCCTTATCATGAATTATTAAATCAAAAAATTATCTAAAAATATAATACGTACCGATTGAATAAATAAGCAAAAGTCAAGACTTGGTGACCAAGTATAAAATCGACGTATGTATGGTATTTATTTAGTATTATATTGAGATATTTATATGATTGTTTAAATAAATTATCTGATCAATATAATTGTCTAGAAAATATAATGTTATCTGCGTTTTTGGGATGACGATTGCACTCGGCCACGTGATTGATCTCACGTCGGACGCGTGTCTGCGGTGGGCAAATGGGTGAATTCCTCGATGATTTTGTATACCGTCCTTGAAATAGGATTCCAAATAGCTTGTCGATCCTCCGTTGCATGATGGGTGTTTTGTGTCCATTGGATCGTCTAAGATGAGGGTTGACCCCGAGTCGATCTTGGACTAGGACTGAGTGTTGATGAGTCCGAAACTATGCCTCGAGGCTTGCTCGAGGGATCGATCTTTCCATGTCATTGCACCTTGAAACATGAAAAATGAGAAGAAAACGTGAACTAAAAAGGGACAGAGGAGGCCTAATCCGACGCTCAACTTTAGAAGAGGTGAGGGCCATTGAAACAGTGTCGCACCAAACATTATAGAAGAGGTTTTGCGAAGAAGAGCTCAGCAAATATCCGCTAAGACTTAAAAGAGGAAAAAGGAGCTGATCTTCAACAAGGTGAGGACACTTTCTATAACTTTTCCATTGAATCCAAATGGAGAAAGTGTTTTCGCATAGTTTTTGTAAAGAGAAATAACCTTACCTCCATCTAGGAATGGAGATGCCTTCTGGAGGCACATTGGTCCTTTGTAGGGGTAATGTCTTCATTTGGTGATGACATGATTTTAAGGATAAATTAAAAATATAAATAATTTTCATGATGAATCCGAATAATTTTGTATTTAAAAAAAACACAGTTTTGTAACGGCAAATATAACACGATGCTGTACATTTTTCATTTAACGCTAAAATGGAGTCCGTTTCGCTATTTGCTTATTTTGCAGCTCGGTTGGGAATGCTCTAATGCTACGAGTAACCTTCATCTAACTGCCCTTCACTTGAAATACAATTTGTTTTTAGAAGAAAATGTTCAAACAATCAATTATAGACTACATATACTCGAACGGTGCAAAAAATCTAACCAACCTTGCTCGGCCTAGTGGTATTACTCCACTACACTACTCTCATTTTCCAAACAGAAAAATTAAACTCTTATTTCCCACCGCAACAAAAAAAAAAGCTATCATATGAACCTCGTCAAAGAAATATGAAGAGGCGATTCCATGATCACAGTAAAATTATAGTCAACAAGTTCACCAAATCTCTCATCTCGGCTTTCTGTAGCTAATTGCTCCTTCTGAACAAGAGAGACGCCAATCCCGCCCTCCATCCGAGGCTCGTTGAGGCCTCGGGTTTCTTCGGAACAAGGGACGACAAACCAGCTTGCAAACCTTGATTACAGTTGACCTCCGGCTTTAAACTTTTCCAGAACGACCTATATTCAATACCATATATAAGTAACCCTTTAAAAGCTACAATAAAAGTAACCCCATTAAAAACATCGGTTTTTCGGACTCAGTAAAATTCTTGCGGTTCCCATTCGCCTTTTTAACAGTACAGAGAACTACTGAAATTCTTGTAGCGGAACGAACTGTAGTAAAAAGCTCATTACTGTACATTCAAAACCCTGAAAACTTCACTACGAAAAGCCTAAATCAAAGCTACTAGACACATCATAGCAATGACAGACCCGACACTTAGATCAATTTCCACAGGCTTTGATTTAAGAAAGCTTACGGAATATTACGTAAACGTGATTTACGGTGCTAGAAACGACCACTTCGTACTGGAATCCGAGAGTTTACTCTACACATTCTATTATAATTGGCCTCGAAAACGAGTGATTCAAACTCCAAAGTATCGAAATTCTCTTCATGAACTCCTAATCGTAATTACATACTCATTTCCAGTATACAGAGATCGATCTATACGTACAGTGGAGGCGCAGGAGCGTCGTCGGAGGCGAAGGTGGAGATTCCCTGCCGCTGCTTGTGCTTGGGGTTGGCCGTGCAACGCACGTAGACTCTTCCGCGACGCTTCTCCGTGCGACAGAACTCGCAGAGCTTCTTCACCGAAGCTCGAACCTTCATCGCTGCTACAACACCAATCAGAAAACCATCCAGAGAAAAATCAAAACATGCATATACATATAAAATCATATATATATATATACATATAAATCACTGCGACATGAGAAGAAAGAGGACGATCTTACCTCTGAATTGGGCGATGAATTCCTAGGGTTTACGAGGATCGGGAATTGGGGAACGAATTTTCAAGGCATGGTTTTGGGGAAGAAGATGATGAAATGGTTTGGAGCAATACGCTGTCGTTTCTGTGTCTAATTGGGCCTCGGAGAAATGGGCCGGCCCAATATTAAATTTAGGGAAATTTTAGTTTTTTATACCTTTCACTTCTATTTTTTTTTTTTTTTTGGTAAAACGTACTCTCAAGTATCAAAAATAAATAAAATATACCCTTAGTGTATGATTTGATAACTTTACCTTTGATCTTCCTATTTTTTTAAAATTAATGATTTAAACAATTCAAAAAACAGAACTCTATAAAAAAAAAAAAAAAAAAATTGTTACTAAGGGGTAATTTTGTGTTTTTAAAAGTATATAAAAAAAAACTTAAGAAGACTGAGGGTATAATTTAACTGTTTTTGAAACTTGGTGTATAATTTAGCTAAAAATGAAAATTGAATGGCATAAAAAATCAAATTACCCATAAATTTATGGGAACACTGCCACATATGTCTTTGAGCTTTGTTCGTTGATGTATTTTGCTCCCTAAACTTACGCTTCTGGTTTTAATATCTATAGGGATTTTTTATTTATTTTTTTCAAAAGTAGTATTATATTATTTTTCTCAAATTTTATAGTATTATAACTTGTGTATTATGTGATTTACTTAAAAGGCATTCGCGTAATTTATATATTTTTTCTCAAATTTTATGGTATTATGGATGTAATGATTTTCGAGATCTAGATTCTTTGATAGCTTTACAATAGCTTTGCAATATTATTACTGACCTCATACCAAAATTACTTTTGGGTAGGTTACGTGATCCTCGCACATTAACCAATTTCATCTTCTTTTTTTATGTATTAATTATTGAAACTAAAGGGATCATTTATATATATATATATATATAGAATTTAGAACATGAAGCTTTCCATTCTCGTCCACTATAAGTGTATACCTCCTTTACCTAATAAAATAGTAGCAAACGAAGTCACTGGTTGCTACACTATGATGGTTTGGACATTTCATGATTATAAGATACATATAAAAGAGAGCATAATAAAATCATAAAGAAACCAACTCCATTGCTTCTTTTTAGTATTACGTTATTGGGTCATTCTCACCTTTACAATTTCAGCATGTTGGTTGGTGATAATGGAATATGCCATTTACTTTTGTAAGCACACAGATCGCTTCACATTATATGTTAATGGCCAGATCTGTATCTTTACCAGAAAAGGCACTCTCTTTTGGTGAGAGGGAAAGATGTCACAATAATGGCAATGAGGTGAGTGAAGTCAGAAAATGGGAAGCATCAATGGAGCTTTTGTGGAGGTTCTTGTTGAGTGGCAACGGTGTCATGTTTCACTACCTATATATATAGTCTTTCACTATATAGTCGAGTTTCTTGCTTCGCAAGTTTGACCGTTTACCTGTCTTTTTTTTTCTTCATGTTAGTTGTTTCTTTACTTTGTTGATGACCGCATTAGCTAGTTTTGGTGATCAAAATTTGAGTCATTATTGGTGGCCTTAGCACTCGGATTTTTCTTCGTGTTTTGTAAATGATGACATTTGTTCGAGAGAGAACTTTAGGTTTCGATAGTTCTCTTCTCTTTTGGTTTCGTTTGTAATCTTTGATATTTTATTTATATTATTATGAGCCTCAATTCTTACTTTTTGTTTGAGTGCCAACTTAGTTGGGATTCAAAATTCACCCAACAAGATTTCGAGCCTCCATATATATATATATATATATATATATATATATACACTATTATAATGCCTGAGTCAATTTATGTGATTTTCTTTAAATTTTGTTCTCATCGTTGAAAAAAAAAAGGGGACCAAATGAGATGATACATGGTATTGAATCTCCCTTACAAAATATACTATATATACTAACAATTACCTAGTACAAAATTGGGTTCATAAAGACGGTTAAACGGGCATTTGATGTTTAAAAGACACTTCTAGCCCGTAGTTGGGACTAGGTTCGTTGAAGTTTAAAAGACGGACCAGAAACCGTCGTCTGAAAAATATTAGTCTAAAAAATGTTAGATAACGATTTGGAACTATCGTTTGAACGAAGCTCACGGTGGCGAGATGAAACTTCAAACTACGTTTTGACCATGGTCCGTCCGTGTTTTAATTTTAAACTAGGGTTTGCCATGTATCATCGTTTTAAAATGATTTTAAACAACAATTTTTTGTCATCCATAGTGTAAAATTTGTGGTGTAATGCATAATTTATAGTAATATTTTTTTTTATTTGATAAGGAATTAGGAGTGATATTTTTCATAAATGGCCATAATAAATGAACTCAATCAAAGAAAATCTCGAATTGGATTTGTTAAAAATAAAACTAATATAAATATATGACTATTTTCATGTCTGTTACAATTTGTCACTTAACTTCATATACTCTTTGCCCAAAAATATATAATAAAATTACATTTTCGTCCGAATATTTGGTTAACTTACACCGTTAAAATAGCTCAAAAGTAAATAGATATAAAAGATGGTAAATTGCATTCATGAATCAAGAAAGCCATTTCTTACAAAGTTTCTTTCAATTGCCTAATCTTCTAACTCGCGACGTTAATTCAACACTTTATACACAAAATATATGGTATTCACGTTAACTATACTTCATTTGCACACAAAAAATGTCACGCAGAATCCCCTAAAAAATATTCAAGCATTGCTATTTTACCCGTTCCCTCTTCTTTGAGCTTAAAAATATTTAGTTATGTAGCCGAGTTTTTTTTTTTTTTTTTTTTTTTGCTGGATAATGTACTCAAACTTCATTCATTTAGGCGATTTGGCTCGCTCCATTAAGTTGACTAACATAATCATTGTTGGACATGTGGCAGCCTGTTAGGGCGAAACGTGTCACATTAAACAATATTTTTAATTAAAAATTAAATTTAAATACTCTTTATTTTGCATCATTCTCTCTTTCTCGTAAAAATCAACACGTAACAAGAACAAATAAATGAAAATCGGGTGTTGTTGGGTTTTCACTAGAGGTGAATATTTTGAAACCGTTTCTCGGTATTGTCTCGGTTTCAGTGTCAATCCCAGATCGGTTTTAAAAAAAAATCCAATAAATTTATATCAAAACCAAGAACCGATACATATCGGTTATCGGTTTCCGATACCGATACCAAGAACTGATACTAAAGCCATATTTCTTGAATTTTGGTATCGGTATCGGTTCCGGTGTATACAACTATGTTTTATTATATAAAGTCATACTAAAGCCATACCGAGAATAGTGTATACAACTATTTCTTATAAGATATATGTCTATGTCAATTGTAACATTATATATATATATATAATAACTCCGCTTTTATTTTTCTTTAACGCAAATCTCTATAAACTGTTTATTGTAGAAGAATGCTCTAAATTTACCGTTTGAACGTACGTTCCTTCCGCTCGTACCAGTGGTAGTAGTAAAATGGACAAGAAAAAGGACAAGGCGAAATCAAAATCAAAGAATAATATATGACATATTGGTTTTATTATGTTGGATGTTTTTATGTATTAGACATGTATTTTATATTTCGAACATGATATTTTGTATTATTTTTCGATTTTGCCTGGGATTTTTCCTAGTTTATGTCTCGGTTTATTTCTCAATTTTCTTTTCTTTTTTCTCGGTTTCGGTCTCGGTCTCGGTTTGATAAAGAACCAAGAAAATTTAGAACCGATACCAATACCAATACCGAAAAAAATATCTCAAATTTTCAATACCTAGACAAAAAAAAACTAATTTATCAGTTATCGGTACCGGTTTCACCCCTAGTTTTCACCTTGTAATTAGTCTATTTTAGATTGTATTTTTTCTTTTTTTTAAAATAGTTAATTTTCACTTAAATATAATCATATAGTATACGTAATTGTCATCAATTAACCCTAATATTCTTTATTGTGATATTATGGTAAATTTTCTATATAATAGTGTTTGTAACTTTAGATGCTAGGAATATAAATATGTAATCAATGCCATAAGGAGCGTGATAAAACCAAATTCATTGCTCTTCAAAGAATAATTATATATATATAAACATTTTAGCATTTTTTTTTTATATCAACAATGAGATTTCTTAAAAATTCTTGTTTAAATTGAAATAAGATACTAACGATGTTGTGAACGATGTCACGACAAGTATATCAACATACAATAAAATTGCCCAGATTACCAAATATGTGTATAAGTAAAGATACAAATGAACATGCGATATTTGGTAACGCAGTTCGCGAACCCCTAATGGGAACCTACTCTGCGGGGCACTGACACAGATACTTTATTCCACTGGAAAACATCAAAAAATGTTACACGGTTATACATGAATGAGTTTCACAAGGGAATAGACAACTCCCCCGCAACTGGTGATCCAACCTTAGGGAAAAAGCATGCACTCCTCTTCGGAAATGACCTTGGATGCTTCAACTATCCACAACTAGTCGTCACTCCACGAATGAGATCGCAAAGCTTCATCTGAGGTACTCTTATCGGAAACGGCTTTGGATGCTTCGACCGTCGAACGGCCGGTCGTCACTCCTCGAATGAGATGGCAAGACCCTCTAGCTTCCTTTGAGCAGATTTTTATATTTTCACGTGCTAGTTGATGACTACAACCAGCAAAGGTTATATAGCCGATCAAGATGGCCCAAATAATGAAATAAGGGCTTCACAATCTTGGGTCATTGAAGAAATGATTGGCAATCTTCAATCATAGCTATTCAAGGGGTTGATGCTGCAAACCACTCATTGATTATGCAGATACATGAAGAAGATCGTAGTAATAACTCTGAAGATCTTGGACATTAACTCTGATGAGATCCTGGTCATTAACTTCGATGTTGGTTTGACACTTGTTCCGACAACTCATTTGACAACATGATCCAGTCCGAATCTGACAATCAAATCTCTAGCAATAAATGACCTCCATAAATGTAATAATATTACGCCCATTTGTACATCTTGACACTATTCTGATTTTCTTAATCTTCTTAATGATCGAGCCACATTTTTTGTACGCACTACGCACCATGTATGGAAAGTCTTCCACGCTACTTGTGTTACACATAATGACAAAACTAAACACAAGGTGCGAAATACCATGCAATGTTCTTACATAAACCCTTTATAATATTTTTCACGTGCCTTACTTCTCTTCTGATCTATGTATAATATCCCATTGACTACATCGGACTTAGCATGTTCTATAAGTTATTTAATTAACTACAGTTTTATTTACTTCACAGAATAAAAAATATATTATCTTATATTACGAAAACCATGTGAAACAATAATGAATTATCTGAAACCACATCTAAAATGACCCTTAAAACAAAATAAAATTTAATAACATAACTAGTGATCCTCAAAATAAATCAGAGAATTTCGATATTTAAGTTTTAACAAAAATACGAAATACCTATTTTATATGATTTATTTTAATAATAACCCATTTTAATACACATAATAATTAGTTCTTAAAAATTATCGTTAAATAAGTATTTCGTAAAACTACTTATTTCAATATATAAAATTAAAATATTTTCCTACTAATTTCTCTTGAGTAAAATTAAGATAAACTTTCGCCATTCGTTCTATCAAAAGGCAAAACATTTCAGATGTTATAAGACATACACAATCCAATTTGATGAAAATAACTAAATTAATTTAATATATATAGAGTGATAACAAATTCCCTGAAATTATAAAAGTATAACGTACTTTATAAAATTTGGCATAATTTATGATTGGTCTATTTATTGACCACACCCTGGGGCTTTCACATGGCTTCTCCAATCATAGTGGACTGGACTGGACATTACCTAGAGTCTTGAGAGGAAAAATAAACAATAGAAAACATATTATTGATTTGATTTTGAACTCTTTTAAATTTTTCTTTCACGTTCTAGTTAATTTATCAGCCAAACTTGATTTTATGTACGAAAATTGAAATCATTGCTCAAAGATCTAATTTTTTAAAGAAGAGATTTAATGAGTGATTCATTAAATTCAAAGCCAGCCTGCAAATATAGAAAAAAGGAAAACTCTCGTTAATAATTGCCGATAATCAAACACTAATGCGATCATCAGCCGGAAATAATATAACGTGATTACCCCAGCAGCTGTTGAACTTAAATCGGCGGATATTCCGACTAAGAGACCAAAAAAATTGATTAACCTATCAAAATCTGAAGAGCTATGTCAAGTAATATCACAAAAACAAAAAGTAACAGTGAAGATTTTTGCTACCAAAATTTGTGTATATAGAATTAACTACAATAAATATATATGCAATATTTTCCAATTTTATTTTTATTTATTCAGTTGGTGAAGATGATTGGTCAAAGTCTTGAAATGGAGAGAGTTTGGTTAAGCAACTCTGGACTCAGAACATGGCTTGAGCTGTATATGCCCACTAATAAAGCCAACACCACCACCAAAGTAGAATTAATATTTGCAGAGTCTTTTATAATAAAAACAACTCAAGAATATTAATATATTAAATGAGGACATGTGGGACTCAAAAAGATATATCAATACCCATATGTTCATCATTTTAATAAAATAAAATAAAAAACAATTTAGAAAATTGAGATGATTATGTTCCAAGGCCAATGCAACCCAACAAATTTTTCAGTTGCCCATGCTGATTTCTTTCTAGAGCTTTAGCTTGTCCAAAATGTATTGGTTCATATTTATTTGTCTTTAATAAATAAACTATATAATATTGATCTTAGAATCCATTTCTTGTTGGATGGAGATATGAGGATTTATATAAAAATATGAATATAGCTACATTGCACAGAAATATTATGAAGAAATCCACTCTTTTGTCTTGGTTTCCTTTTGTTTCAACCAAAAAATGTGACAACCATATGCACTTGAATTTTTGGTACACCAACAATATATAATATGGTATTTTATTTGCTTACTCATTTCCAAGATGTATAAGCTTCATAAATTTCATTTATTGCATGGTTGAATCAATGAATTCATTGGCTTTTAGTCTATACAATGTTCAAGAGTTGTCATGTCTTCTAGAGATTGGATATTGGTCAATGTTCAAGTCTTTTTATTATTATTTTATTTATATATTTAAAAAAAAAAGTATTTTCCAAAGATGTGTGGAAAGTGGAGGCTAGGGATTTGAGAGAGGAATTTCCAAGAACATGCCTTTGTTCATACTTTGTGTGAATTTTAGCCTACATCTACATGTGACAAGCTTTATTGTTTGTCAAAAAGAAGTACATACAATCATCCTTAAATCTAAAGACATTATTTCTCTAAACCCTATGCCTTAAGATATCTATTAAAGACTCCTTTAAGCTTAATAGTAATTATCTTTCTAAAGTTCATCACTAGTTCTAAATTGTGGATAAAAGGATTGACATTGACGATAATCAAGAGTAGGTTAGTCATTCTTCTTGTATTTGTTTCTATTGCATTTTATCTCATTATATCACATTTTATTTTTCGATATCTGATAACCATTATCAATATCTAAGTTTGGGATAATCTTTTTTCCCGATCGTCAGTATCAGTACTAGCAAGTGCATCGAAAAACAGTCATCGATTCACCCGAATTATCGCAAGCAAACATATTAAAATTCTCGATTTTTATCAATAAATTCACATTTATAGACCCAATGCGATATACTAAATTAGCCACGAGGCCAAGCATTGAGATTTAAGCATTAGTCATGTGATATATAGACTAAATTACTAATAAACACTTTGGGGTCTTAAATTGTATTAATTAATTAACTGTGCATTAATTAAACTGTACATATATCTCATTATCTCAACAAATAACCAAGCGATTAAAAACTAAAAACTAAAAAAGTTTTTGAAATAATTACATTTGAACTACTTTTTAGTAACAGATAATAGCGGTAAAATTATCTTATTTCGAAAAAGAAAAAAAAAAACAATTTGATATCTAAGCTCAGAGATTAATTGTAAAAAAAAAAAAAGTTATTTCACAAAATATAGCAAAACACTTTTAAATGCGGTGTGGCATGTTAGCATGCCATGTCATGCCACATCTCATGGTAAGTTGACGTGTCATGTGTCATATTTACTGCCACAGTGGACACCATAATTTTGTTATTAATAGCGGCAAAAGTATTTGACTGATGATATTCACACTTTATACTTATGTGGGAACTTTGATGGCAAATACCACTAATAATCAAAGATTACATACTTGGTGCTCTCCATTTATTTTTCTCTGTTAACCTCTTGTTGGTACTCCACGTCGCGAGCCGAGTCACATAATAGTGTTTGGGAATTCCGTTGTACTCCGGAATTTTAACCGTCAATTCCCGCGTCACACGATTTTCTTTGGAGTAGAGGGCAATCATAAAATGTCATATTTCGTACTTTTGCCGTTTATTTCTCCAAATCAAGTTTGGGTACATGTGTGATCATGATCGATTAGATACTACCCTTAGAGCATCTCCAGTGGTGCGTTAAAACCAACGCTATAATCATTTTTTTTGACTTCCTGCTCCAGTGGAGCTTTATTCTCAACGCTATAATAGCGTTATATGGTGTTGCAATTTTTTCTTGCGCTACATTTGACGCTCAACTGTTCACAGCGTTATTTATCTTTTTTTTTTTTATCTTTTAGTCCCTGATATTTTACAAGCTTACTTAAATATCTATAGTTTATAAAATTATTTAATATTTACCCTTAATATGATATACAGAGAGTAATTAACTGCACCAAAAATTATTAATAAGAGACAAAAATATTTAATTTATATAAAATAATTATTTTACATAATTTAGAAGACAACATTTTAAATACGAAACACAATCACATTACAAATTAATACGAAACACAATTACATTAGAAATTCATACAACACACAATTACATCCGAAATTAAAAGAAAAATGAAATAAAAACTAAAAATACATTAAAAACAAGCAAATAAAATTACAAGCTAATATTCTGGAAGATTCGTGCCGGATCCTCCAAGACCGGTAAAATATTGGGAATACGAATCAGAACTAAGAGATGGTTCATTGGATTGTTGTCGTGCCTATCTCTTTTGCATAATTTTAAATTGTTCGCCTTCAATATATGCACGGACACCTGGATCAGCTATCATATTTAAGTCACGGAGCAAAATTTTGTTTTCTTCCTTGATCATTTTCATTTCCAAGTGTTGTTGCCTGATTTCGCTTGATTTTTTCAATTGCTCAAGAAGTTGTTTATTCCCTTCTTCAATATTGCTAATTTTAGACAACATTTCATCATCCATCTTTAATTTTAATTTGGCTTTCTTCACCCCAATTGGACGTTCCGAAGAAGGAGATGGTTGTCTAGCAGATTCAGGAGTTGGATTTTCCGACTCTTCTGGACAAGACGAACCCCGAGATGTTTGTCTTGCACTTGAACCTCCATCTTTAAATTTAAAATTCTTGATAATACTCCAAACATGATCAAACTTCCAACCTCTTTTGAATTTTTCATCTTGTGAAAGCAATACTTTAGCTTGATTCATCTACATGTCGATAATAACAATAATTGATAAGTAAGAAAATTAAATTGTCAGAATGCAGTAGAGTAAAATATAACACTTACAATATCTTCGGTGGAAGCACCACTTAGGTGTCTATTCTCGATTTGTCGAATGCATGCATGCATTTTCTTGGTAGCTTTCTCAATCAGCTGAATACGACACTGGATGGATCGTTTTGAACGCATTTCCCAATCACTACTTTTTTGGTCGTGGTAAGCTTCTTCAATTCTTGTCCAAAACTGATCAGATGATTGGTATACACCGATGATTGGATCTTGAGAAATCTCTAAGTAAACTCGACAAAGGAGTTTATCTTCATCTTGAGAGTATCCAGAAGCTCTAGACATTTTCTTAGTGATGTGAGTAGTGTGATGAAACTTTAAGCAATGGAATACATTATTTATAGCAAAATTATCACGTTTCTCAACCCATTTCTACACTGATTTGACCAAACACTTACAATATTCTCACGTTTCTCAACCCACTCTTCACCGATTTGACTAATCACTTACAAGATTCTCACGTTTTTGAAACCACTCTGCATCGATTTGACCAATCACTTACAAGATTCTCACGTTTTTCAATCCACTCTGCATCGATTTGACCGATCACTTACAAGATTCTCACGTTTTTCAATCCACTCTGCATCGATTTGACGGATCATTTACAATATTCTCACGTTTCTCAACCCACTATGCACCGATTTAACTAATCACTTACAAGAATATTCTTTTTCCTTATCACCATCACTTACAATATTCTCTCTATCCCTATATAATATCAATGTTATCATCCAAATTGATACACACTCCCATCATATCATAATCAAATACACATTCTCCAATTTTATCTCTCAAAATGAATACTAATTCTTCTTCATCATCCTCAACCTCCGATGACGATTTCCTTATCAGTTTAGATGAAGAGGAAGATGCCATAACGCGTGCTATCATCAACAACAATATCTTGATCCAAGAGCTTGTCCAAAGTCATTACAACCAAACACACGTTGGAGGCTCAGTTCCAGGACGTGCTTTTATCAACCGTGATCGAGTGAGTGCAGACCGTCGATTATTCAACGATTACTTTTCAGAAAGTCCATTGTATAATGAAACCATGTTCCGTCGGAGATATCGGATGTCTCGCTCATTATTCCTCCGCATTAAGGATGCTGTTCAATCTCATGACAACTACTTTGAGCAACGGGTGGATCTCGCCGGCAAACTTGGTTTGTCACCACTTCAGAAGATAACAGCTGCCTTTCGGATGTTAGCGTATGGTGTTCCGGCAGATGCCACAGACGAGTACGTAAAAATAGGAGAGTAGTAATTTATTTTATTTTATGTTAATTGTGTTATGTTGTATTTTATTTTGTGTGTTGTAATTTTTATTAATAATATTTTTATTTTACTTAATGTGTATTGATATTTTTAATTAATTTATAGAGTGATATTTTATTCATTATCATAGTTTTTAAGTCATCTAATTAGTAATAAAAAAAGAGTATAAGGGGTATATGTATAAATAAGAGATAAAGGGATGACAAGTAGAGTAAAAAATAGAGTGAAAAATAGAGTTCGGTTGGAGAGGAATTACTGTTTACTGAAAAATAGAGTAGAAAATAGAGTAAGATATAGAGTTGTCGGTTGGAGATGGTCTTAATAACTCAAAATTAGAAAGTGAGGAAACAAACATGCAATTTCCACAAAATCAAAAGGATATCACAAACAGCTAAACAACAAAAAAAAAACCCCTCATAATCTAATTCAGAAAAAAAAAATTGTCGTCTTAATCACAAACCAGAAAACTCAAACCCCAAAAAGACGTATATAAACACAACCGTAATACACCAATATATATATATATATACACACACATATAACAAATGAAGATTGTACTATACTATCAAGAAGAACCTTTTTTTTTTCAGTTCATAACCGCAAGAACTACCAAAACCGTGGGACCCAATAATTCCCCGTGGTTCCGAATATTCTTCCTCACTTTTTTTTTTTTTAAATCTAAAAAAGAAAATCAAATTATGCACAGAGGATTAGAGAAGAATCAACGCTAATTACAAGAGAATTAACCGGATAATCGCCACGACGATCAGCACGAGTAAGCCGGTCTCCGGTCCCGGAGAATCCCGTTGTACAGAGCCACTCTGTTCGCCGGCATTTCCCTCGTCTTTGTCTCCTTCGCCGGAGATTGAGAAGAGGAAACCTTCGACGATCTCAAAGAAGAAGAAGAGGAGGAGGAATTACAGTGCTGTCTCCGGAAAGCCTCGCCGTCGCCGCTAGGATCCACCACGTCCTCCGCGAAACGGACCTTCCGGTTCTTGTTCTTCCTCTTCTCTCTCTTGTTCACCTCTGATCATTCCCCAAAACTCCGTCAGTATATACATACATATATATATATATGGAGAATTGTGTATCGTTGAGCTCGTTACGAGTGTGTACCGGAGGTGATACAGGATCTCGGAATCTGGGCGTTGGGGAGGGACTTCTGGAGGCGGAGAGCGAGGAGAATTACGGTGCCGGAGACGGCCATGGCGGTGGCGAGAACCACTCCTTGCGAGCTAAGAATCGGCGACATGGATGGAGATTTTGCTTGTATCTACTGCGATGAGAGAGAGAGAGAGAGGATAAATAGTTATGGTGATACAATGACGTAATAACGATATAATAATATCAATTATGTGTATATAATTGTATATAATAATAATAAAAAGTGACGTTTGTTTGGTGGGACCGGTACACCGTAATTGTGAACCGTTAACGTCCGTTAAAAACTATAATATTGTGTAGTTATCATATGAGGACATTTTTCACTAACCAACACTTATTTTTTATTATTTATAAGAGGGAGTTATTGCGGTAAAAATGTCTAAATTATGATTAGATGATGTGATCAGGGATTTACAGTGAAAAATGACGATAAAAATATTTTTTTTATTCAAAAAAGAGAAGATACTAAATAGCTTAAAAATCACATAAATATGTATCTTCGGTATGGTTTAATAATATTATGTTAAAAAAATTAAATCTATAAAATAAATTTGAATGAAAATGTGTAGCCTCACGTATACTGACATGGGTAGTTTTGTCGCTATTTTTTTTTTCATTTTAGACCTCGTACCATCTCAGTTGATCAAAATTTAGATACTTTTGCCTAAATATCCCTAATATGCATCTAAAGCCCAAGAATGTTGACATAGTAACTAAAATTTGACTAAAGTTTTCAACTCTTCAAAAATTATTATTTTTTTTACCAAAAAAAAAAGAAAGAAGAGAGAGTTTAATTCACTTACTTTCATCCGAGTGCAATTCTTGATTTGCTACTGCTTATATAGTTATATCTATCTCTTATCTTTATTGCATATAAATAACTATTGTTGATGTACAAATTCGTCATTATTTAATGTGACATAAAGTGCTAAGGTTGTGAATTAATTAAATTTACAAACTATGATAAAAGGTTTTTAAGAAATAAATTGGTATTCGTAAAAGCCCATTTGAAGAAGCCCAAAGAGATTCTCAGTCAGACCAAGAACCAATGGTAGAGTCGTCATATTCTCTACCCGGCATCATGTTTCAAACCCAGACGGAAGACCAGGAGCACAGAGTCAAGTCTCCAACGGGCATAATTCAAACACGACGACGAGAACGAAGTCGTGGGACACGTGTAGCCAGATCGACCATTCAACCCGGTCAGCACGGAGTGAAGACTCCTCGATTCCTGGAAGTTCAACGGGAAGAATTGAAGTCTATAAATGCCAAGCTCAAGCTCAGATCAACACACACGCACACTTACAACCTCGAGAGAATACACTGAAGAGTTTCTACCCGGCATTCTTGTCATTTTGAGATCTTGTTGTGTTCTTTCTTTCTTTCTCCATTTCTTCTTGCTCTCAGACGTGATTTAGCTGCCTGTAGCTATCCGTCTATGTTCATTGTCGCAATAAACTAACAGAGGAAGTAGTCAACTACCGCCTTGGGACGAACCTCTATAAAAAATCCCTCGTCTCATTTATACCGCTTATATACTTATACATATATCGTGAGTGAATCGTGAGCTTGCAACGTGAGAGATCGAATTCCACCAAATTGGTTCATCCAAAAACATCATACACTCACAAGTCACACTTGACTGATTGAGGTGGGAAACCACGTCAACAACTATCATTCAAATTTAATTTATAATAGGTCAATTTAAGGTGGATAGTTTTTTATCTTTTAAAAAATTTAATATTGGATTTACAATTTGGGCATTTTAATTTCAAGCACTAAATGCTATTTGTGATTGACTACATTTACTATAAGTTTATTTAGTATTTACTATCATGAAGTGTACTTTACTATAATTTATCTTTTAATTTATTAAATAGAGTGATTTCATCAAGTAGAATCCTACATACATCTATGCACTCTCATTAACACATAGACACAAAATTATGGTCAATTTTACTTCACATTGATCTTGCTCTCGTATTCAAATCAACCAATCCTAACCCAACACATACCCATTTTCTCATTTATAAAGAAAGATATTTAGGCAACTTTTTCCCAATGATTTCACCTCACGGCATTGAAAAATGTTGTTTCTTTTTCCTAATCTAAAATTGTTTTTACTTTTTGGTGACATAAGTTTCTTGTCCGTGAAGGACTAAGCTTGCTTTTTAACTTTTTAATCTCAATGACGCATTGCTTAAAAGTGTCTTTGGTTGCCTCTATTATTGGTGCAAACTTTATTTCTTAGAGAGCCATATTATATTGGAATTAGGTAAAATATGAAAACACAAAGGCATTCAAACACTAATTAAAAATTGACACAATGCACTATGCTTTTATCAGTCTCTCTCAAATGGGGTTTTCGATCATTACACAAGGACCTCAAATTACACTCCAATTTGACGGTTTTGAGTACAATAAAACAAGTCATGGAAACAAAATGATGAGAATGTGTTTGAGCTTTTGACGCCAAAGTTGTCGACGTGGCAAAACCCTCTCCAAACACACAAAGACGGCTATGGATAACACATTACACATCAATGTTTTTTACTTAGTAAAAAAAAATCACTATATTTAAAGTTACATGCTTTAGAGTTTAGACTATTGAGGATAGATGATAGGCTATGAAATCGGATAATAACCACTACCTGCTTTCTTTAAAAGGATTTGATCTCACCGGTTAAGTGCTATCGGACTAAAATAGATAATGGGAATGAAAATTAATTACCGAATATAACTTTTGACTAAATGGATAATCGGTTATGATTACGAAAACTACGTCTATTTTATTATTTTTATTCCATCCCTTTTCCATATAGTTATACTATATTATTACTTACCTTTGTTTCTTAGAAATTTACTGAAATTAATTTGGAAAGCAAAAACACCTACGAAAATAAGCAAAAACTAAATAATAATGCAAAAAACAAAAACATCAAAAAACAAAAAACATCAAAACAAATAAGATAAAAACAAGGCAAAAACTCAATAAATATAAAACCCATCAGATTTTTTTAAAAATTTATTACATGAAATGGCATATATAAACGTATATTTATTGCTGTTGTTATTAAATTATATAAAGTAAATTAGAAAAAACTGTCGTTTAAGATACGCAGGCTGAGAGGTCATGGACCATGCCTATAACATTGGAGTTATTTAATGTTGGTCAGATCCATTTGAACTTGTAGAAAATGACTTATAGCCAATAGGGTCATATCTTCTTGACACAAAATTCAAAATGATAAAATCAATAATTAATTAATGTAGCTACAAAAATAAATACTTATTCAAAACACTCACACATTTGACCTCTAACATGTATGAACCATGGGCGGATCCATGTGATGAGGTGGGGTGGTTGAAACCACCCCCAACATTTTAAAAATTGCACTAATAGTACTAAAATATTTTAAATTTATGTACATAAACCCCCCCCAAAATAAAACTCTAGTCTAATTTTCTCCAAATTAACAATATAACTTGAATCATGTTCATTTTAGAAATATTTAATGTTGTATTTTGACGTTGTATTTATCACGTAAATTTAATCAAAAAAATTTGAACCCCCCCTGTCTTAGAATCCTGGTTCCGCCACTGGTATGAACGGACCAATTAATAGTTATTGACTTTGCTTAGGGTTGTGGTTAGCTACTATTTTTTATTATTGGATCAATTATTTTTTAATAAGATATTAGGATAAGTAATCTTGAAATATGGATATGATCATGTGATTAGGCTGAATAGGTGATTGATAATTACGGTAAATTTCAGTTTAGGGGTTTATTTATGGAGTGCTTATTCATAGATATTAGGTAAGACAGTTTGTAAATAAAGTGAAGGAATAGATGGATTAATTGGTTATAATCCAAGAACTAAAATGATTGACTTAAATATCTAACTACAATAGATCCAAAATCTAAATGTGGCAAGTGTCCTCTTACTCTATAATTGGCATATTTTTAATGTTTTACGTAACTGCGTAAAAGTTGATAATCTTCTTTTTCAGATCGAGATCGATAATCCATATAAATTAGCTCCTAAAAACATAAGAAAAATAATTTTAGAGAAATGGAATTTTAAGTTAATTAACATATAATATATTTCAATCATCTTATTTTTCAGTTAGGAATCACTAATCTCCTTAAAAGTCGGAATCTCATATCATATAAAAAGTCCAATCCGAATAAACAAATGTGATTCTGAATTTTTAAATCCGCATGATTTATCATGAAATTAATTTTTTTTTTCTAAATGTGAAATTTTACCATGAATTGGTAAACAATTATAATATATACCCTTTTTTTGCCCTTTGCGAAAGCCTCAACTTTCAAAAGTTAGTTGAAGTCTTATAAGTGATGATAATACTTTTTTTTTTTCACAATAAAAAAAGGTTTAGATTTATTATTCATATATTCATCAATCATATGCCCATGAAATTATTAAAAATAGAAGTTTTCCAAACACGCATGCTTATAAATAAATGCAGCCTTATAGCAATATTCTAAGACAGTTAGCACTATGACAAAGATTGGAAATAATATTAATTGAAAGTTTGAAACAAAAAAAACAAAGACTTTGTACCTGTTTTGCAAAAGCACTTGTCTTCACCAAACAATCTATCAAAACACATCTCTTTTCAGAACCGTCTATATTGACTCGAAGGGTTTTCCATTTTATGTTCTTTTGTTCACTTGAATGTTTTCTTTTTTCAAAAGGAATTATAATTCAATTCTAAATTTGTCTTCTAGTTTTGAAAGCAAAAGACTATTCTTGCAAGTTGAAAGCATTCAATCGCAATGAAGACGAAAGAAAAACCGGATAAATATATTAATTCGGAGAAAGGTTCTGCCGGGGACTGAAATTCGATCATTGACGGTTCTATCCACCAAGAACCATGCGTGTTATAATACAAGCTCTTACCGTACAACGATCTTTACGATCATACTCTTGTATCCGAGAATTATGTACAAGATTAGCGGGAAGAAAGTAGAGAGAAAGAAACCCAAGTAGAAGATAAAAGACAAATAAAAATAAAATTCAGTCTCTTTATCAAACAACCACGGTGAACCAAATAAAAAGAGGAAGAGTATATTGTGCATTATATCGTAGTCATATCCCGACCTCTTAGGTTGCATGAATGCATCGTCGAGAATTCCTGTGTGCTATTACACATGATTCTATAATCAATACCGTAAATCAACGCATTAACTCACGTGGGTCTGTTTAGGTCTATTTTCAAATTCTTAGACACTTATACCGCAAAGGTTCCTTCACTTACAAAAGTGCAATCCGGAGACCGCAGATCAGCCTCCTTACGGGCTGCACCGCTCTGGACATGTGGCAGGAATGTCCCGTCGTGATCTCCGAAATATTGTAGAATTATTTTGGCAATGATAATAAAATCGGATGTTTCCAAATTCAACTCTTATAGGCTGCAAGCTTTTATAATATCGCTATCCTGTTTAAATAAATAAATAAAAAATGATCAAACATTTGATCTGATTTTTCCAACACGTTAGTACCAATTCTTAAGCTTGTAAAAGGGAAAAAAATTTACTCAAACTTTTAGGAAACAAATAAAATGATGTGACAAATTACACAAGATACAAGCTTATGAGAATATTCGAGTAGCCAAAAAAATAAACGCCTATAAGCATTATTACCGATTAAAAAAATCAACAAATTATTGGAGCCCCAAAGTAATAAACACGAAAATCGTACACTTGTGAGTTTAGAGAAAAATTGTACTTGTAGATTTAGTTTTGCGTGTTTTAAGCGACGCTAGAACATCGTGATAATTCCGAATTCCAACAACTACATAAAGCGCTCAATCGCTCGAGCTTTCCACGAGTCGAACCACTCGATGTTTGCTCAATGTCCGCTTGATTGCAATTTCCGTCCAATTTTCAATTTGGTTACCGAAAACGAAGATCTAAACAATTCCAAGTGCTTAAATGCACAACTCCGAAAAACTTCAAGACTTATTTGCGGCCCTTAATTGTAAATTTATGACTTTACTACTAGTACACAAAGTAATACAAATTTTGTTTAGAATTACTTTCTTTTTTTTTTAAGTGAAAAAGATAATTACTTTATACTAATCCTATAATTTAAAAAAAAAAAAAAAAAGGTTGAACAATTAATCGACGATTGAAATAAAATCAAATTCCTTTTTTGCCCCTTTCGTCTCCGTTCTTAATCCAAGGTATTTCTTTCTCCTTCCATGGCTTCTCTCTAAGCTTCGATCTCTTTGCAATTCGAATCATCTCCAGATTTTGAAGATTATTTTAGGTATTGTAATCTTGAATTAAGAATGTGCGTTAGCATTTCCGACTCTGAATGATGTTTCTCGAGTTGATCTGGTATATAGCTTCGTATAAGCATGGAGAGAGTAGCTTTTCGTTTAGGTTTTGTAGTTTAATTCCATTTCTTCGTGTGATTTGAGATTGGGATTGGGATTCGTTGTTGACTTACGATGCAATTCGATCATTTTTAGGAGATCCGAATTCTGCAGATTTTCCTTTTGATCTTGAAAAACCCTAGATAGATGTCAATTTACGTTTCTCCATTTCTCTTCTTCTGCGCATTCACATTGTCGTTTTCCCGGCTTTTTCCGCTTCTTCTTTTAGCGTCGTCTCTCGCTCTTTTCGCTCTTCCCCGGTTTGCATTATGAACTTACTACTATTGCTCTGTTCTTAGATCCGGGATTTGTACGTTTGCGTGCCGATTGTGAATAAGTTTAGTAACATACATAAGCTGTTTGTGTTATAGTTTTACTGATTTTCTAGCTCTTTGCTGTTTATGTGTACCGTGTTAGCCGATTACTGATTAGTTGTATCGTTCGAGATACGAACTTCACGTTGTATTGTGAGTTCTTGTTGCTTGATATATTTATAATTAGTTAGTATTATCTGTTTATTAGGAGTTAACAGAGTGAGGTTTCATGCATTGTTTTTCATCTTCTTCGTTTGATCTAAAAATAATCTATCGATACAGTGAAACAAGTATTTGTTCGCTGATGATTATGGATGAATGAAGTTTAGAATCAATAACAATCTCGCAAGTTCTGATCTTGAAAAAAAATTGGTATTCAGGGTAAAACAAACTCTCGCTGATCAAGAATCGCAAGAAATAACGCTAGAAACGCACTAGCCGGAGGCGGAATTAAAATAAGGAAATAATGCCTGCGCAGCAGATCGAGACGGGCCACCAAGACACCGTCCATGCCGTAGCCATGGATTACTACGGTAAACGCCTGGCCACCGCTTCATCCGACGCCACGATCAAGATCATCGGCATCAGCAACAACTCCAACTCTCAGCATCTCGCCACTTTGACGGGCCACAGAGGGCCTGTTTGGGAAGTCTCGTGGGCCCACCCTAAGTTCGGATCGATCCTCGCCTCATGCTCCTATGATGGACAGGTGATTATCTGGAAAGAGGGGAACCAGAACGAGTGGCAGCAGGCCCACGTGTTCAACGACCACAAATCCTCTGTGAACTCTGTCGACTGGGCGCCCCACGAGCTCGGCCTCTGCCTCGCCTGCGGATCGTCCGACGGGAACATCTCAGTCTTCACAGCGCGATCCGATGGCGGCTGGGACACTACCCGGATCGACCAGGCCCATCCAGTGGGAGTGACCTCCGTCTCATGGGCCCCGGCCATGGCTCCGGGGGCCCTAGTCGGGTCCAGGTCAGCCGAGCCGGTGCGGAAGCTGGCGTCGGGCGGGTGCGACAACACCGTGAAGGTGTGGAAGCTTAACAACGGAACATGGAAGATGGACTGCTTCCCGGCCCTTCAAATGCATGGTGATTGGGTCAGGGACGTGGCGTGGGCCCCGAACTTGGGCCTGCCAAAGTCGACGGTGGCGAGTGCCTCTCAGGACGGAACGGTCGTGATCTGGACGGTGGCGAAGGAGGGCGAGCAGTGGGAGGGGAAGGTTCTGAAGGATTTCGGGACGCCCGTGTGGCGGGTCTCGTGGTCCCTCACCGGGAACTTGCTGGCGGTGGCCGACGGGGCCAACAATGTTACACTCTGGAAAGAGGCCGTCGACGGAGAATGGCAACAGGTCACCACGGTCGACACGTAGGTTTGTGTCCTTGGACTTGTGCATGGACCATGAGAAGCTTCTATACTGTGTTCAGATTATTTTTTATAGTGTTCCTCCGAAAGAATAGCAATTTAATGTTCTGTTTGTCTTTAATTTTTGGAAGCAAAACATTTGACAATTTATCTATAATATAGGTAACTTTAATGCAATGTGGAAAATTATGAATATATTTACTTGGTACACTTTTAACTTGCGAGTATAGATAGCGAGGACACAAATTTGAATCGAAAGTCTTGTGAATTCGAAGATTAAAGTTTGCATTCAAGTAGTGAGGATAGACGGAAGGATGTCGGACTTCGTCCCGAGAACCCGAGCTTTGGTATCAGGGAAAAACTCCACTCCGGCGAGATTCGTCACTTCTCCGTTTCTGTCAACTTTAATGGGGTAGCGGAGCAAGTGGCCCGCCAAGTCGCTATCCAAGGCGTTGTCGCCGGCATAGAGGTCCCAGCGCTCGTCGGCAACGTGGTTCAGTTTTCTTACGCATTCCAAACTCTGGGGTTGGTGGAATGAGTCGTCGAGCATTCCCGTGTGCTCGTACCACAGTGCCAATCTGTGGCCGTGGATCTGCCCCCTCGCCAGCTCTGCCTCGCCAGAAAGGTAGCGGGGCTGGAATGCCCCCATAGCGATCTCCGTGTCCCGAGCGCCATCCATGGACCGCTGATTGATGTTTGCTGAGCCGATAATTATATACTCGTCGTCGACTGAAGGAAAGGGAAATGAAAGATGTATCAAACATTTTATCTTAATTCAATTAACGGTAAAAATAAAAAAAACTTACGCTATAAGTTTAATATAAGAAAATAAAAAAATATTGTCCTAGTTGTTACATTTCAAATTTAATAAACAAAAATTTATTGACAAATCAGGCTTAGAGCTTTTACCTATCATCATCTTAGCATGCACGTAAATCATGAACCTCCGTGACTTCTGAGCTCGGCTGTAGTCTGAATCACGTGGCGGTTTCTCGTCGCCCTCGCAGCCGCAGCGGGAAAAGCATGACGGGATCGCCAAACACGCCTGCCTCCGAGACCCGCCACCGCTCTCGGGCTGATTTTCTGGTGCGTATTCTCCGCGCTTTTCAGTCTCCCGGTTACCCAAGCAAAAGAACGTCAGGTAGTCCGTGGGTTCGGCGTCGACGCCATTAACTTTTATGGCATCGGCGACATCTTTGTACATCATCTCCATTGTCAGCCTCTGCCAGTGCAGTATAGCCTGAACTGAGCCACTCTCGGGGATGCCCTCCGGCCACATCGGGATCACGATATACGCTGTGAATCTCTCGCCAGTGCCAATCTTGCTGGCGATCTTAAGGGAAAGCTCCTTCGGAATAAGGTGAGTAGCATCGACATCTTCTCCCTCATGGCCCTTCCACCCAAAAGAGCTCCCGATGAAGTACTGGTTCTCGATGTAGACGAAGCTCTTCGCTCGCCGGATCGCGCTGATGTACGCGTCTTGGATGCTCCGGTCAGGTACGGGAATTCCGAGCGCCGACCCTCTGTCGATTGAGCGGAACAGCTGGACACTGTATGCATCGGGATCTTTTCCGGAAGGGGTCGGGGATGGCGGGGCACAAACTCCGCTGAGCTGGAGCAGATTGCTCTTGTCGGCTTGCTTCCTCCATCTGGTTGAAAAATAATTTAAAGGTAAAAGAGAAATTTAATGAAAGAACTCTAGCAGATTTTAAATATTTTTCTAACACACCTTTGCTCGAAACTAAACAAAACGTCCCACGCGACGGGCCCTTCAACCCGGCAATGCGCGTCGTGCCAGGGCTCCCTTGGGCCCCCTTTTGAGGCCTCGGCGCCACGAAAGTTCGGCTGGTGGAAGTCGTTGCGGTGAGAGGTTTCGAGAGTGGCGAAGAGTGAGTGCGACGGCGTGTCGTACCTCCCATCGCAGAGGTCGATCCCACCGATGAAGCTCACAACATTTTGCTTCTCCTCCAACGGCACCTGTAGGACATGATACACATTGGATTCTACGAGCTGCGTTGACAATACATTCGAGAATTGATTTTACAGTACCGGTTCTCCGTCGACCACTACAATCTTCTGGTGGTGGGTGAACATCGTCGAAACCTCAAAATCTCGGATGATGCCGGCCTGTCCGTCATCGTCTCGGGGGCACAACACGCAGTGGACGCCAGAGTTTTCGAAGTATTTACTGGTGTCTTCATCGTGAGTGGCCATAACTCCATCATCCTTGAGCAATCTCACAGAAGTCCGGTCGTCCCAAACCAGCATCAACACTCTCACGCCGTCTTTCGCCTTCTTCTTCAGAAGCTCTCCGAGACTCAAATCGCTTCCGTTCTTTCTCCTCCGTTCGTCTCTGATCAAAGTGATTTTTGTACACACAGACCATCCTGCAATGTACACAAACTGCTCAGCATTGTAAATGGCGTCAAATATGTCCTCCCAGCAGTGGTTAGGCCGGTAGAATTCGTCTCCGGCGAGGGGTATTTTCGGGATTTGTCCGTCTGGGACATGGGCGTCTTGGTAAAGCGTGACCCTGCAATTATTCCTCTGAGGGAAGAAAGTGTACGGAATGCCGGAGAATCTTGGACTCCCGATGCCTTTGGACCAATCTTTATCGCTTAAGGCGTCGAGGAAACGACACTTCACGTGGATTTTCGTGTCGCTTCGGTCGAGGTGGAGCCATCGGTCGAGTTCTTTTCCAGATAGGAGCTGTACCGCCGGGAGGCGGGCTCTCCCAATTGAGTCAGCACCTACGGAATTGCGTCGTTTAAGTGTGAAAACAACGTCGGAGGCTCTATGGGCGCAGTAGATGCGGAACGATTCGTGCCATTGTGGATTCAACGTGTCGTTTTCGACGAGCCGGGTTCTGCCAACTCTTGCGTTTCCCAACTCCACTGTTGCGTAGAGTTTGGCTACGCCCTCGAATTTATCGATAAGCTGCAAAAGCAAAAGAAGTGCATCAATGAGCCGGGGTGAAAATAACCCTGGATTAAATAGGTTAAAACCCGGAAATAGTTTCCAAAAATTCAAATTTGGGGTTTCGGTTTTCGGATGCGAGAATCTGAAACCCGGTTAGTAGGCTCTATAGCTTGCCACTAACGTGGAAATCTTTGTTCTCAAACATTCAGGTTCGCTAGAAAACCGGATTTTGAAACCGGCTTCACCCCAATGAGGCCCAAAACAAGAAATAAAAAAACAAAATGGTTGAAAAAGCAAAAAAAAATTACAGCAATACCTTGCGGAACAAGGAACAGCAATTTCCGCCGGGAAGAACATCAACCTCGAAAATCGTAGCTTCGAGAATCCCATGTAAGAGAACTTGTTCCATAATAGCTCAATAAAGAGAACAAAAATAAATCAGTATTGGCCAAACTTATATACAATCAGAAAACATGGGTCAATATGGTATTGTTTTTCCGGTAATTATTTTCGTAGAAATTAACAAATGAAAGATCAAAGGCAGTTGAAGATAATAAAATATTGCGTCTTGATATATAAAACTATATATGATATTGATTCAGTAGTGGTGCAGGTAAGAGAAATAGAGCAAAAAATAAACAAGTTGGGTTAATTTTTACTTGAGTTATTTCCATTAATACCCCCGAACTTTGCGTTTTGGTGCAGTTTGAGTCCTAAATTTTTATTTTTGGCAGCAATATCTCCGATACTTTTGAAATGTAGCACGCTGTACTTATGCAATCAAGATGACGATAAATAAACTTGTGCGCAATACATGAGTTACTCAAAATATATTTACCAAAAATTATCTATACACTAGATTATGCTACAAAGTAAACCGAGTAATGGTATTACTTATTGACGAATTATTGAGATGAAAGTCTTTTAAGATTTAAAAAAATTAATGAGCTCGATAACATATCGCCAAGCAAGTCGTATAATGTCACAAGCTTTCGTAATTTTTGATGTGTAGGGAATTTTTTTTATTAAAAACTAAAATTCAAACAAGTTATGATTTTTCATTTTTTATATTTTGGTTACTACTATAGTATATAGTGCAAAAATGCAATTTCTTGTCTTGTTTATGTCTCGAAAGAGAACAAGCAACTGTGGACAACAAAGAAAAAAGGCATGAAAATGAAGGCAAGGAATATATGAGACGTCATAGAGAGAAAATTCCAAGCATTTCAGGTGATGGGCAAAGTTATTTGTGGGATATAAAAATTGAAAATAATGAGTTTTGGTACAACAATTCTTGCTAAGACTAGTTACATAAACAAAGAACATGTAGTATTTGAGCAAAGGAAGTGTTGGAAAGTCACTACAAACTTCAAAGACAACACTTTGAATCTTTGATGGTTTGTTATATTACTACAACTATTTTTGCTTCATCTTTTGGTTCTCTTTTACTTTGAGGTCATCAAGACTGTTTTTGTGAAGGAAAATTCCATGGTTTGGATGAGGAAAATTGGCATGGGCTTAGTCTCAATGATGTTGAAGGAAAGACGTAAAAAAAAAGGGTTTATGCGTAATGCGCATGCACCAAGTGATTTCACATTGAAAACTTGATAAAATAACTTTCCGTAACTATACGCTCTAATTTACCTACTTGTAAAAGTATTTCTCCCACAAATCCGACAAAATGCAGAAAGCAAAGTTTGAATTTTGTGTCGTAACTCATTCATTTCAAGTTCACGTATATATATTAATGTTTTAGAAAGTTATGAAATTTGGCTTGAAAAGTGAAAAATTCTCCGAAGTTTCTTCACGATTTTGTTCTTCAGATGTTTGTTGTTGAAAAATGACGATACTATAGAGAGTTGTTTCGTCTATTTTTCTGGCCGAATTTTAGAAAGTCTTAAACATGAAATTTGTAATATCTTTGTCCTATTTTCTAAAACAAAATTTCGAATGGACCTATTTGGATTTCAAATAAATGTGTAATGAAAAAATGATCAAAACTGCGCAATATTCAATCTTGTCGGAATTTTAATAGGATATTTGTCCGTAATTGTCCATATTTGTCCGAATGTCTTACGGTATTTTAGTCCTAATTTTTTTAAAGAAGGCTGCTATTACAATTAGGTGAACTGAGAGGTTAAAATACCAAATGCATGAATACAGAATGTCATTTCATATTTTTCCTTTCAAAATGTCAAAAGTGGCGCTCAAAGTGGCATATTTGTAATATTCATTTAATATTATTTTCTTTAATTTTAGTGTAAGAATTCTAATTAACTTTCCCATGCATCTCTATTGTTTGTCTCACCTTGATATTCTAGATAGAGAGTGAAAATGAGATTTTGTAAGATCAAGTCTTAATTGTCCTACTTTATTCTTTCTTAATAGAATATTATAATTATAATGTTCAAAATAATTCCTCAATTATATGCCTATGTTTCAATGTTGAACTCACATTTTGACTCAATAAAATGGCTATGATTTTAAGTCATCACAACTTTATTTTTTCTTTTCTATATCAATCTGTAAAGTAGTAACTAAAATATGTTCATGTCAACAATCAAAGTCATTGACTTGCAATGCACGTAACCACTTGCAATGTGAAAATTTATGAAACCTAGCCACTGAAATAACAGGCCAAGCCTTGTTCATAGTTACAATACAAGAAGAGAGGCCCGATTCACGAGGACAAGCGATAGGATGACGTGTCGGGGGTGAGATCTCGAGCTACCTGGAGAAGATGTTCGATGTTGATATCGGGGTAGTGTTGCAGTAACTTCAAGTTGGCGACGAAATCGCCACTCAAAAGCCTGCTCTTTATGCATAGCAGCATTGCGCAACACACTCTTAGAAGCATATCCTGCACCAATTTGAAAGCACCATTAGTGTGACCTCTATATACATATATTATATTATATTATATTATATATATATATATATGTATATGAGAGAGAGAGAGACCTGAACACCAAAAGGGTTACTCAAGAGAGAATCCCAAATTCTCAAAATGGATAGGAAATTGAATTCTTGAGTGAGAAGCAATGTGATCCACCTGAATGCATAGAACTGTGGTTTTACCTACTTCACAAAAACACCTTAATTACAAACAAACGCAAAGACCTCTTCGGATAAAAATTGCAGAACCGAAAGCATGTCCATTTTATCGCACGTCATAAACGGATCGACGGTTATATCATGTAAAAAGGGTTAAAATTTCTTTAATTTCTCTCGAACTTTGGTTAATACTCGAGTAATCAGTGTGTATCTTGCAAGATTCGTGTTGACTTTAGACAGACCTTAGTGGTGAACTCGAGATGCCTCCAAAGCTCCTCGTCGTTGACTTTCAACAGTTCGTTAAAGCGCGATAGAGTCGCGAGTATGCCCACCGCGCTATTGTCCAGTTGCTGGCAGAAATGGTCCACTGAGTCCCCCAAAAGCCTAACAAAGCACGCAAAACTATCTGCCTCTGCATTTCCCTGCGTTAAGTAACTCGTTCAACACTCAAATCGAAACAAATGATTAACCGGACATTTTGATTCATAAAAACAGATGAGAAACTTCTTACAGAGTTTTGTTCATCCGTGTCGGTGCTAAACAGGTAGAAGATTGGCGCCAAGACCTCGTTCATCCCTTGCACGTACCGGATTTCGGGGTTCAGCTTTGAGAACAGGAGAAGAATGTTCTTCATTGCTTGCTGAGAGAGTCAGTAAATAGAACATAAGAATCCAAACTATAAATTCTTTTTTGTCTAATTTAGAAAGATATGAGAACAGAAGATACCCTGTTCTTCTTACTGAAAGGCGACTCCCCGGAGAAGAACTTCTTGTCGGGATGTGTTCGTTGCAGATCTCGATCGATCTGCTCAGTGATCTCTGAGTGCTACTAGCGAAAACACCGGTTTTCCTTAGAATTCCAATGTCATTAAATCTTTTTTCTGTTTTTGTAATTTATATCTCACCTGAAAGTACTGATGCCAAGCGCTAGACTTTCCGAGGCTTAGAGGATGATCTTCCTGGGAAATTCTGTGCCTAGTTAACGGTCCACCGGCGTCAAGATCAATCTCATTGTTTTCATCGTTGGAATCCGAATCGCCTTCTTTCCTTCTCGTGATTTCGGACTGTCTAGATTCAACATTATGATCAGTAAAAAGGTGAAACAAAATAAACACTCACTACACTGGAAAACACTTACAGGACTAAGGAGAAACTCTTCTTTGAGCTTCACGTACTTGTGTCGGTTTTCCGCGAGCTCGCTCTCCCACAAATCGCGACACGGAGGAAGATAGCCCAACAACAACTGGAAATCCATTTCGTCAATGCATGCACAAATTGAAGAAAAGATTTCGAATTTCTCCTAAAAACACTTCGGTTCTTGAAAACGCTTCCCTAACGACACATCTGTTGTACTGCGTTAACTCGTTATATCGTTGCTCGATACATAACGACAAAAATACAAAGTCCGGGGCAACGAGAATGCAAAGTCGGGAATATTCGATGAAACTTTACCTTCCAAGTTGTAGCTCTCAAACCTCCCACGTCAGGAAGCCCAAAACTCGCGATTCTTTGTAATTTCTCCAAATGGATCTCCAGCAGAGAAAGCTAATCACAGATACATATATATATATATATATATATATATATATATATATATATATATAAGGCTTCGTGTGTTTCATCAATGGAATTGCAAAGAAACTAGTGTTCCTGACGCTTAAAATCCTCACCTCGTACTCAAGATTCGACCTCTTCTCGTCCGAGGCAATCGCTTTCGTCACCGCCGCAGGAGATTCCTTCTTGGGTCGGGAACTCGATTCGCTGCCGCCATTTTCGCACTCTCTGTCAGATTCGAACCCGATGTTTGGCCGGATCGTCTCGAGCTCTTCTCCGGAGTCCAGCACCGCGGCCTCCTCTTCCTCCGCTCCTCCGTCTTCGAATCCGGCCACCAAGCTCCCCAGCCGGTCAGGCAGCTTGATTTTGCCCTTCAGCATCGCCGGAAAGCCTTTCGGAGCCCGGTTCTAGGGTTTCGAGTGAGATCGAAATGCGATTGAAACAGAGGGAGAGAACAAGGATTTTCTTTGGTCTCGACTCGGTTTGCTAACTCAGAGAGAATGGTAGGTAGTTATGGCGGTTGAATGGTAGGTTGATATTCTTGAGAGATTAGATCAGAGCCGTTGATTGTGATGGAGATTAATCGTTGACCATATCTTTGACTTTATAATGGCGGGAAAATCGATCACTCTCTAATGAACATAGTCGTTTTCCTCGTATATCATCATAGACTTAAAGGCATGTCGTTTTCCGTAGTGCCTGAAAATTGATTTCACTACAAATAGTGTCGTTTTTGAGTTGTAAAATTGTATTTTAAAATTGGGATAATAGCGGCAAAAGTGGCTAAAGTTAGGCCAAGTGTGCAAATAAGTGCCCAAACCGATTTAATATCGGCATAAGTAGCCAAAGTTTACCAAACCGTGGACAGTACAAATTTCATCCATTTCATGTAAACGCCGTTAGCCACGTCAGCGCTAAAATCGTTATTTTTTCAATTGGTTTGAGATTTTAGGTCAATATATGAAAACATGATATGAACATCAAGAAGACTAATACTAAAATCAACATTAAAAATAATATATGAATATCAAGAACACTATATGAACTTCAAAAATGTTACATGAACAATAAAAACAATATATCAACATCAATAGCACAAAAAACTTCTCTAATAAATATAAAAATATTGCCATAAGCAAAAATACCCATTTAGCCACAAGTTTTTTTTTTTAATTACTCATTGTGTGTATTAAAATGAACTAAAATATGTATGTTTTAATACGTTTGTACAAAATAAAAATTTCGTTAATAATGTTGGCCTAACATTGTTAGTTAGAGTCGAGGCTAAAATCGAGACTTTGTAATATTATTTTATTGAGATATATTTAATTGTTAGAGACCCGAAATTTTGTTTAAGGAAATACCCATTTAGCCACAATATATTTTTAAAAATGTTACTCATTTTGTGTATTAAAATGTACCAAAATGGGTAGTGTTTTAAAAACTTTGTAAAAAAAGTGATAATCTCGTTAATAATTTTGGCCTCATTGTTAGTTAGAACCGGGACTAACGGTGTTGACATGAAATGGATGGAATTTGTACTGTCCACGGTTTGGTAAACTTTGGCTACTTATGCCGATATTAAATCGGTTTGGCCACTTATTTGCACACTTGGCCTAACTTTGGCCACTTTTGCCGCTATTATCCCTTTAAAATTTAAACAAAGCTTTTTTGTTTTTGTTTCTTGTTTTTCTTTTTTATAATTATTATTATCGAAAGAAAAGGGTTTCTGACACGTTTGATTTAACCAAATATGAACTTAATACTGAATACGGTGAATATATAACTTTATAAAATACAAATATTACACACATAAACATCCAATAAACACAAGAGCATCAAAATTATGAAGAAAAAGTCTTAAAGTTTTCATCCAAAACATAAAAATACGATTCGGGGTCTTATACATTGAAATTTGGCCATAAAAATATTGTCATGGAAATATATGTAAAGATTAAGTTGCCGACAGTTAATGCAACATGTATGCTACTGCAAAGATATCGGTTTTTATTTATTCTACGTGGTTTACAGTCGTTACCGTTTAAGAGTCGTAGTCTGCAGTGAGACCCATAACTATATTCAACCACAAGTAAAAAAACATATATATGTTGAATCACCCGAAAAAATGTATTTTTATAAACTAAAGCACTAAGTATTAAATGGAAAATCTCGGCAACACGTATGTATGATCTCGAGATTAACTTTGAGATTTAGAACGCATAACTCAGACACCTTAGTCAAAACTTGTCACTTTCGGAAGACGAGCCTTGTGTGAGCGCATGTATATGCATAATCTTCCGTATGTGTGGTCCCATCAAAACATTACATTTTACGTGTTCTACAAAACCTTCATTTCTACACAATTGTTGTAAGCCAATATAATTTATTCCCATCGCAGCCGAGACAAAACGCGGACCGGCGGGAGAAATTCTAGTACGATCTAGAAGTGGTTATTTAAAATATGCAACATGGAGTATGGAGTGCTGCAATAGGTGCTTACACAAGGCTCGACTTCCAAACATAAATGGGGAAAAGGAACTAAGTTTGAGAGCTTACCCAATGGAGGATCTGGTGAAGAAAGATCGCCAAATTTTGTAGCTCAAACCTCCGGTGCCACCGCTAGACATTACCGCCAAAAAAGGGTTTCACATTCGGATTTAGGATACGAGAGAAATGGGTTAGGGTGAGGATTTTGATTTTTGGAAAACGTCGAATCGGTTACGTTTTAATTTTCTAAACCTAAATCATATTTATTTTTATTTATTTAAGTGGTATATAAATAATCCTTTGAAATGCTTTCAAAACGTATAACCAAGCTTGCTTGGCCAAGTGGTAATTCCACCACACCTCTATTCAAGAGGTCATGGGTTCAAACCCTCATTGGTCTCAAATGAGTGCCCTCTTTGCATTATTATAACCTTGGCCGATAGTGCCACCCCATTAAAAAAAATATTTTTCAAGACGTATTAATTTACACCTTAGAAAAGCTATCAAGAAATCATTTAATGAGGACGGAAAACTAACAGAAGTAGATTGAATATTCCGTAATTTTCCCTATTTCATAATATCCTTTTGAGGGTCGAAATAAAATTGGTCCATAATCATATCATGTAATCTCAGCAAAGTATAAGATCGAAAATGATCAAACCTTTTTAATACCAAGCTAAAGTGACAAGTTGACTCATTTAATAAAGGGTAGAAATGCTAATTTTGTGTCGAACCTCTTTAAAAACTACTCATCGTGTGTATTTTAACTCTCACAAGTGGACATTTCTTAAAAGGTTTGACACAAAAATGGACGTTTCGTACATTTTCCATTTAACTAAACGACACAATTTGAGCTGAAATACCAAATGATTAATTTAAAAGAAAGAATTTGCAATTATATGTTGTCATTGTAAAGATATATGTATATATATAAATATATATATGACAGAGAAGACTCTGCACGTGATTAAAATATTTTAGCAGTTATCTATAATCTTCTACCCATTGATTGCGCTATTCATATAATGGCATCACATATAATTTGGACTTGAAAGCAACATAATATATATATGTATTATCAAGTATATCAATTAATTAGTAAGAGACTTGACTTTAGCTTTTGCAGTGTTGGCTTTTCGATATCTAACTTTACTATAACTTATAATCGTATTTAGTTTATGTTCTATTATTTTCTCAAGGGACAATCTCCTCGAAACCATGTCTTAACTATTGGTGGTGTTACGTGGTTACATTCCATTTAGGATTAGGAATGAGCGTAATTGGACCTGTTTATATATATATATATATATATATAATTATATATATATATGACAGAGAAGACTCTGCACGTGATTAAAATATTTTAGCAGTTATCTATAACCTTCTACCCATTGACTGCGCTATTCATATAATGGCATCACATATAATTTGGACTTGAAAGCAACATAATATATATATGTATTATCAAGTATATCAATTAATTAGTAAGAGACTTGACTTTAGCTTTTGCAGTGTTGGCTTTTCGATATCTAACTTTACTATAACTTATAATCGTATTTAGTTTATGTTCTATTATTTTCTCAAGGGACAATCTCCTCAAAACCATGTCTTAACTATTGGTGGTGTTACGTGGTTACATTCCATTTAGGATTAGGAATGAGCGTAATTGGACCTGTTTATATATATATATATAGAGGGAAACTTTGAAAAATGACCCCCAAAAAGACACTTATTTCGGTTTTGTTCCCCAATTTTTTGTTTCTGAAAAATTATTCCCCAAAGTGTCTCTGAATTTTTTTATTCCTAAAATATCCTTTTTACCAAACTATCTAACTTCAAGAGTAAAACTATCCAACTTAATAGGAAAAACTGTCCAACATAAACAAACTGTCTACCGCGAAAGTGAAAACTGTCTAACTCCAAGTAATAAACTGTCTAACTTAATATATGTTTTATTGACGGGGGATAAAACTATCCTTCTTGACCCTAACTTATCAAAGTGTCTAACTTCGCGAAAGAAACAATCCAACTCGGTGAAGAAAATTGTCCAAAAGGACTTGCAATATTTAGTGAAACATCAAACTGTCTAACTTGAAGGGTCAAATTGTCCGACTTAATGGGAAAAACTATCCAACTAAACAAATTGTCTAACCTAGAAGAGAAAACTGTCTAACTCCAAGTATTAAACTGTCTAACTTAATAAATTATGTTTTATTGACGGGGGATAAAACTATCCTTCTTGACCCTAACTTATCAAAGTGTCTAACTTCACCAAAGAAACTATCCAACTCGGTGAAGAAAACTGTCCGAAAAAACTTGCACTATTTAGTGAAACATAAAACAGTTTAACTTGAAGGGTAAAACTGTCCGACTTAACGGGGAAAACTATCCAACTAAATAAACTGTCTAACCTAGATGAGAAAACTGTCTAACTCCAAGTATCAAACTGTCTAACTTAATAAATTATGTTTTATTTACGGGGGATAAAACTATCCTTCTTGACCCTAACTTATCAAAGTGTCTAACTTCACCACAAAAATTATCCAACTCGGTGAAGAAAACTGTCTAAAAAAACTTGCAATATTTAGTGAAACATCAAACTGTCTAACTTGAAGGGTCAAACTGTCCGACTTAACAGGGAAAACTATCCAACCAAACAAACTGTCTATCCCAGAAGAGAAAACTGCCTAACTCTAAGTATTAAACTGTCTAACTTATTAAATTATATTTTATTGACGGGGGATAAAACTATCATTCTTGACCCTAACTTATCAAAGTGTCTAACTTCACCAAAGAAACTATCCAACTCGGTCAATAAAACTGTCCAAAAACTTGCTATCGAACTTAAACAAACTGTCTACCCCGAAAGAGAAAACAATCTAACTTCATGTATTAAACTATCTAATTTTAAAAATTATGTTTTGATGAGGGGTGGATAAAACTATCCTTATTGACCCTAACTTGTCAAAGTGTGTAACTTCACTAAAAAAAACTATCCAATTTGGTGAAGAAAATTGTCTACAAAAACTTGCAATATTTTATGGAACATTAAACTGTCTAACTTCAAGAGTAAAACCATCAAATTTAACGGGAAAAACTATCCAACTTAAACAAACTGTCTACCCCGAAAGAGAAAACAATCTAACATCGTGTATAAAACTATCCGACACTTTATGACGGGGGATAAAACTAACTTCTCGACACTAAGTCGTCAAAGTGTCCAACTTCAAGATGAAAACTATCTAACTTTACGAGGAAAACTGTTTACACAAAGTTGCAATATTTTGAAACCAGCCAATTGTCTAACTTCGAGAGGATAACTATCTAACTTTACCCAGAAAACTATCTAACTTCAAACAAACTGTTTACCCCGAAAGAGAAAACACTCAAACTTGGTATAGAAAAATGTCCACCCGTCAAAACTGTCTACCTTGATAGGAAAAACTGTCAAACTTTATGTAAAAAACTGTCTAAAGGGTATTTTGGGCAAGAATACAATTTCGGGAATAGTTTTTCAAAAAAATTAAATCGGGGAACAAAACCGAAATAAGTGTCTTTTTGGGGGTCATTTTTTAAAGTTTCCCTATATATATATATAATTATATATATATATATATATCGTTATTTGGGATAATTTGGTATCACGAAATCTGAATTTCTTATTTTTTAAAACCGGAATTGGAATTTTGGTACCGTTGTTCCTAGGTTTTGAGTTTTATAAGTATATCAATTCCGTTTTTATTTTTTAGTAACGATTAATTAATCTTGATTGTCGGATCTCAACTCGATCAAAATTGTTAGTTCTTGAAAAATATGAAACCATGATTTATTTTTTGTTTACTCCCCGGATTTCAAAATACTGAAATAAAATTACATATTAACTATTTGAGCTGAAAATTTATAAACGGTCCCGATTTTTTCTCGGTTCCGGTACCAGTCCCGAATCGTTAAAAAAACATGAAACTTACTTTTAAAATCAGAAATCGGATACGCGACGACATTTGAAACTCCTGGATTTTTTTTTTCCAGTTTTAAATATAGATACATTTAAAAAATATATATATCATATGATAATGTTGTTTATGTAGAGTTGTTAATATCTTTGATTATATTTTAATATTTTAAATTTTGTATTTGATTTTGGTAGTTTGGACTTGGTGTTTTGTATTTTGTCATTTTTGTCTCGGCTCGGAAACTTCTCCTTTTTTTCCCTTGATTTTTGTCCCGGTTTCAGTTTCTCATTTGAAAAAATAATGGATTTTTTTTATAACCGAAACCGGGGGAAAAAATATTGTTACGGTTTTTCCGCGGCATGGAAAAAAAAATTGATTTCGATTTCACCCTTATTTACTATGTTAACAACAATAGTCGCATTGCTTTTTTTCTTACAAATTGTTTTAGTATCATGTTTTTATTATCTAGATCAATTAGCGACATAATTAGAAATTACATTTAGATTCTTGCTAAACTTTTTGGATTTATATATAAATTCTGGAAGAAATTAAAGAGTTGAGCTAATATTTTATAAGAATTTATATTAAAATTGAAATTATAAAGTAATAAAAAAAATAGAGTTTTGAACCTACCAAGACTCTTCTTGCTTCCGCATATGGTGTCGACATATTTTTCGTCCTTGTGTTGAAATTTTGAAAAAGTCTAAAAACTATAAATAATGATGAATAAATAAATAAGAAAATTAATGGATCCTTGTCCGAGTAAAAGGTGGCCTATTTTCCTCTTTATCTTACCAATATAATATATAAAAGATGATCATATCACTTGAAGGGAAAAATATTCAATGAAAATTCATTAACAATATAAAAAGAAAAAAGCAACAAATAGACAATCTCTTAAAGGAATATCCCAAAACATCTTCTTATCAAAGTCGATGGTTGACGTGAGAAATTTATCACTAAACCACATATGCTCATAATATGCCGAAACTACTCAAAAACGCATTTTATAATTATTCGCTAACTCCAATAATAATATAATGATCTTCGTGGATTTGTTTAAAGAGGCGAAACAAAGAACCGAAATAAATACTAAAATGTTGATTCATGTGATGACCCAGACCCTCGAACCGCAAAGGCAAAATATGATAAGTTGTGTTGTGCAGTCTCATATCGTTTGAATATAATCAGATACATAACTATTTATAATGTTTTCCACGCCTTCTTGGATAATACATGAAAAAAAAAAAAAAATTAAGAGAAAACTGCGTGATTTAAGTTCAAAGCAAACTATATCAAGTCGAATTGAATAGTGGTTTATTATTTTCATTGATATTCAAATATTGATCAAACTAAATTATCAATTGATCTTTAGTCAATATAGAGTAATAATGTACCAAAACATCTTCTGATCTATTATCAGTGACACTTGATACCTATATGGAGATATCTGCATGTTTATCACACTTCAAAAACTTAAGAAAAACCATTTTGACATACTTGATAATCCGATTAATTAGTTTAAAAATCACAATTAACTTACAAAACTATGTAATTTCTCGCATCTCTACTCTATATGAAATATTAATACTCAGCGATAAAACCAAGGTGTTAAATACCGCTTGCCGATGTCGTTTCGCACTTTTTATTTTACGGATATATCCCTTGTCGATGTATATCTCATAGTTAAGTCGATGGATATGTCAATGGCATCGACTATCGTTTCGCATATCCTTGAAAAAAGATTTTCGATGGGCATGCCGATGGATATTCGAGAAATTTAATACCTTGGATAAAACTACATCCACTTAAAACGATTTTAGCCCCTTTTAAATTTTTACATATATAAAAATTTATCTCATATTAAAAAAAAAATCATTCTACTATTTTTTATATATTTTTATTCTTAACTTTACTTAATTATCTTATTTGAATAATCAACATGATTCTCCAGTCTCAAATCTTAATGCTCTTTTTGTTTTAAGCTATGAGTACAAATCTTTGGTCAAACTCAACCAAAACATTCTCAATAGTCGACAATACTACCATGATTTATGCAATTATGTTGTCTATAAACTTTTTGAAATCTCTTCAAATCCACAAACAACACGTTCAGAATAGCAATAATGAAACTTCAAATTTTAAGTTACTAGTTACAATATATGAGGAAAAAAAAATCATAATGATATTTTTCATATGTATCTAATTAAATTTAATTAAAATCTCTAGGATATGATTTGATGAAATTACTTTATAGAACTTCACCAATTGATCTTGTAGTAACATTATCATATCTTTTTCTCTCTTTTGATATGGTGTATCACACACCGCCACTTAAAGGGCATTGGCGAATTGCTTTAATCTTTACATTACCATTGCACATGAAAAAGCAAGATAATATAATTTATTAATATGGGAAGACACCAAATTCTTATGATAATTAAACAAATAAATGTGGTTCAAACCGAGAATATGCCATAATATTTTATTTTTTTATTTTCTTAGCTCTTGCATTCTTGTGAAGCGGCTAAAAGAAGCCATTTTCAAAGTGAGCAACCAAATTTATGGCATCAAAGTATAATAATAGAGATGTTGAGTATATAAAATTCTACTCAATTGGCTTAAAATTGAGCAACCAATTGTTTTCTTCTTCTTTTTTTGGTCAAATTTATTTTACAATAAGGATAAAATAATTGAAGTTTAGTGCGAGATTTGAGGGTAGAAGGTGGATGAGCCGTTTTCAATTAAAGATATGTATTTTTTTTTTTTAAGTTTTCAAGAGGAATATGCTTAGGGTTAGTTCTCTTATATTATTTTAAAATTTAGTCTCAACTTAATAACGTTTATATCTTTCTTACATTGTTGATCATGTTGTTAGAAAACTATGTTAATATTTTTAAAACTTAATTTAAATAATTCAAGGAGGTATCAGACTCACAAATTTTGACTGAAATAGTCTCAAAATTGAAAGAAGAAAAAATGGCTCATCTTCTTTATACAATTTTTGTTTTCTAAAACTACTTCGATTTAACCTTTCATTAATGTTATACAAACCCTAAAATACAAAATGAACCTAAAATTGTGTTAGGAGAAACCAAGAAAACTAAATTCGACTAAGAATGTGGCGGCATGTTTTGGACGACAACGAGTGGTGTTCAACATAGATATAAGTATAACGAATGATGTTCAGTATGAAGGTGAAATCTCGTGGGATTGAGAATGAATAATTTTCAAGGATATTTTGGCCAACAAACAATGTAAAAGATTATACATTTTCTTATGAAAAATGTGAGAGCAAAACATTTTAATCATGAAGTTAATTATAAGATTAAGTAGTGCAATGATACTTAATTATCTTATTTGAATTATATATAGTGTCTAACGGTAAGCAAATATTCGCATAAAAGATAGATTCGTCTATATTTCTTCTCATTCCTCTTATGAGAAAAGCTTTTCCCATATAACCTTATATAGATTATAGTCATTATATTTAATTAATTAATCATCTCAAAATACATCCTTTTTTTTAAGGACAAAATACATCCTATAACGTGGGTACGTACATTAAAGTTGAACTTAAATACGGTCATGATACCGACCTTATATTCACGTGATGTCCTTTTAAGCGCCATTATTGTGGGTACTAAATCATGCCATCGAATATTAATTTATATTTACTGTAACATCAAGGATAATTAATTAATATATGTAATTAATATAGTACTATTATATTACTAGGTATATTCAATGTAACAACGTGTGATATTATAGGCAAGTTTACATATATAAAGGGGCACACATTTGCGTCTCATAGGATTTAAACTCAGTAGCGGAGTCAGAATTTCAATTCACGGGGTGCTTAATGTAATTCTTAAAAAAAAAAAGCAAACACATAATTAACAACAATCGCAACAAGTAACACCAGTATCCAATATTTTTTAAAAAATATTTCAATATCGCAAGTTCACAACAATTTTATGCTTAAAAAGACCACAAATAACTGTTGTGAACTGACTCTACGAGAATCAACGGGGAAGGGCAAGAATCGACCGGGAAGGGTGAGAACCGACTTTGTGAGAGTTACAGCAACGACGAGGGTGAGAACCGACTCTGTAAGATTGGCAGCGATGGTGAGGGCGAGAATAAAGTCGCAACGACGGCGAGAACCGAGTCACAGCTGTTAAGATCAGATTTTGTCAAATCATCCCTCAACACTACTGATGTCGTATTATACGCGAACGACAAAGAATGGAGACAAGATTACTTAAAGATTCTAGGCCCATCAAAAAATAGAGCAAATTAAGGCCCAACAGCGATGAAGCCCACAAGAAGTCAGAATCTACCAGGGACCAAGACCTTATCGCGACAAGAGAACGCATCGAGCAGAAGCTCATCGAAGAGGAGTCTCATCGGGAAAACCCAACCGAATTAAAAGAAGAAGTCATTCGAGATCGCGAGAAAAGAGGAAAGCTGGCTCATTCTGTTGAGGATTTCGTGGGATATCCAACGCAAATAAAGAAGGTCAATAACAATCATAACAAGAAAGAAGGAAATCCTAGCACAATTCGTGGGAACAATCTAGAAACCTTACAAGCCTATAAATATGCATGTAAACTCAATGTAAATTCATTCAGTACCATTATATCGTGAGTTTGAGAGAATTATTCTTGAGTTCTCGAGTCTGCTCATTCATAGTATTCTCGATTTCACAAGGATTAGAGTTTGTAATCTTCGATTGTCCGAGCTAATAAACGGAAGAAACCGGGTCCTCTCGGAATCACAATAAATCAAGGATATTCGTGGTTCATAATTATTTGTGTTATTTTCTATTATTCTTGTGACTGCAAGGCGTCGCAAAACGCCCTCTACAACAGCAAAGAGGAGAACCGAATTGCAGCGATAACGAGGAAGATGGCGAGAACCGACTATGTGAGATTGGCAGCGAGGGTGAGGGCGAGAACCGAGTCGCACCGACAGCAAAGAAGACAACGAGAACCGAGTCACAACGACAACAAGCACGGCGACGAACACGAATCACCAAGGCGTGACAGCTAGGGAGAGGAAGACTGGAAAAGGGAGAGGATATCGAAGAAGAAGGAGAGAAAGCTGAGCCTTGGCATTCTGCTAGGTTTTTTTTTTTTAACTGACGTAGTACCTAGACATTCACTCACATACACTTGGCTACTCATTTGTTTGAACATGTGGCTTCTTGAATAAGTACGTAGTAAAGTTACTAAGCCAAACAGACTTTGTTAATTAATATATTTTCTTATTGTCGATAGATGATTGAAAAAAAAAACATGAATTGTTTTAAAATAAAATAGGGACTCATATATACAGTATGAGTTTAGTCAATTGAAAATTTAAAAATAACCAAAAATATTTATAAAAAAAAGACTAGTTTTTTTTTTTTTTTTGAATAAGGCAATGCTATTGCTAGCTTATATAATCATGCAAAATTGTTGCGGTAATTGTGTTAGGTTATTTTTTCTTCACAAAAAATATTTATAAAAAAGAGTTACATTATTTTTGTAAAACCTTTTGGTAATAATCATGTAAACCTTTTGGTAATTGTGTTGTGTTTAGACATTTACTTATTTAGAATCTAATTGCATTTTGCGAGAATTTATTAGACCTTTATTTTTGTGCTATAAACCCAAAAAAAAATATCAAATTCATTAACAAAATTATCTAGAAATGAAATAAAATAATGGAAAATAAAATACCTATTTTACCCTTGGACAGTGAAGGTAGATTCGGAGTCCAAGAATATACCAAGGAGAAGATCCGAATATTGTCCTCACATTGACTGTCACACGCCAAAATTTAATGTACAATCTCACTTCAAGCGACCACATTCATTTCTTCATATTCCCATTTTGCCCCTCCTGCGTTTTTTAGGGTCTTGACGTGTACGACGACGATCTGGCACTTTCCATCAATCTATTATTTATTTATTTATTTATTTATTTTGATATTTGAGAATCGCTTTCTGGAAATGGATAATGGATATTCCAAAATGCCATGGAATTATACCATGCGTCATAAATGAGCAAATCTAACTTACTATATAATATCTCCATTTCGGCTCGGCTCAGCTTATAAGATATTATTATTATATACTCAAGTAAGTTGTGATTTGTTCAGATTTTTTGGATAATAAAAGTTAAACTACTTATAGTTTTTTATAATATCACGGCATATTCATAAACGTTAAAATTTGCAAGGAATAAATACCCAAAATCGTTTTGTGATTTCAATTGGTATTGTCTTACGTGCCTCTGTTAATATTATGTTATTTACATGTGTCTATTTAAAATTGAAGTATTTAACACAAAAAAAAATCTCAGAACGCTAAAAAAATGAAGATGCATTTGTGAGCCAAATGAGCATGAAAATTTCAAGAAGCCGGAGTATTTTTTGGTATTCCCATTTTGCCCTTTTTTCCTTGTTGTTTTTTTCGATTTGTTTTTCTTTCTTGGGTTAATGATGGCAAAAATACTCAAAGTTTGGTCAAAGAACCCCTCGGGTACCCAAAGTTTAAAAATGGTGGTAAAAATACCCAAATTCATGTTTGGGGAGTTGACCACTCCAATCTCGTAACACCGTTAATTTACATGTTAACTCTGACCACGCGGACAAACGTGGGTTGCCGACAGAATAATTTTTTCCACGTTGACAAGCCCACATCAGCCTTGTTTACGAGAAAACAACGAATTAAACCCCTACGTAATACTATTTAATACAACTAATTGAACCTCTAATGATTACACTTAACGAAACAGATTTTTTCACGTGGCCAGAGTTATTGGGTAAGTTAATGGCGTTACAAGAATGAAGTGGTCAACTCCTCAAATGTGACTTTGGATACTTTTGCCACCACTTTTAAACTTTGGATACTCGAGGAATTCTTTGACCAAACTTTGAGTATTTTTGCCGTCATTAACCCTTCTTTCTTTTCTCTTTCTCTCCCTACTTTCTTGCTTCTTTTTCTTTTCTTTTCTTATCTTTTTTTTTTTTCTTTTTCTTCCATTTTTCTAAATGTCAATAAATTAAAATTTTTGACATAGCAACGATACATTGAAAGCAAGTCAGCGTTTTAGAATCTTGGTTTTAAACAATGAGTAATTGAAAATATTTTCTCCAAATACTTTTAGAGTTTAAATGTCAATAAATAATGGGTTGGTCAAAGAAATCATCGGTTATCATAGTCTGATATATCTATGAAAAATAAATTAGCTTCTAATAGTTTTTTTACATAATGTATATCATATTCAATATATCCCATTGGATGATCTCTATAAAAAAAAATATGTATATATATGTATATGTGATACGTAATTTTTGGATTCATAAATTAAAAATAAAAAAATACAACGAGTCCAATAAAAAGTTATAAATGATTTAATTAAGCCGATATTCAAGGCTGTTTTGTCTGAAATTGCACGAAAAATCAAAACTAGTGTGGTATTGTTTGAACAACAAATTAATACTATAAGATCAGTCATTGTTGTGTTCTTTTTCTATATGAAAAAACTAAACCAAGTGGCAATATATGTACTTTGTAGTACTAACACGCGTACAAAAAGAATTATAAATTACAAGTTATTGTTTAAAGACAAAATTATTTATTAATAATTTAATACCACCTGATTTTGCAACTCTATATGCACTGATATTCAAGTTGAAGTATTAATATTTTCTGATTTATATATCTTGTTGAACCATAAAGAAGAACTAAATTGGCTCTTGGCTAAAGGGCTTGATTTTGAAGGTATTTAATTTGAGACACTATAAATAAGATAGTGGTGTTCCAACTACCACTTGTAATTTGTGTACAAAACAAAATATAGATCATTAATAAACAAGCAATATAACAAACAAATTACCACTAAAAAAAAGAGCGAGCAAAATAAATACTATAAATAATTTCATTAAACAAAGTGAGTAATTGATATTAACGCCCCTTGAAATAACATATTGTAGCAATTATATCCTATATATTAACTTTATTTTTGGCACACACAAAAATATTTATTTATATTTTTAAAAAGTAACCCACCTTTATTCTTCATCTTAAATCATTGAAAATTCCAAGCCCAACTTGAAAGTATGATTAGTCCTGTAAATACAATATTCAGAAAATCAAAATTTTAGTATAAATTCGGAATCATAAATTTTTGGTTCTTAATTTTCAAAAAATCCAAATTCTTATTTTCTTTTGTTCAATCTGAACCTGTGATATTTTCTATCCGAAAGTTGATTTTAAAAACTAAGAAAAAAATAAAATATAATTTGAAATCGGAACCGGATATTAAGTTCCGAATAAAAAAACAGAACCAGAATTTCTGATTCAGAAAAAAAAAATCGAAATCAAAAAATTATAGTTCCAAATTTTACCAATTTTTCATAAAAACAGAACCAGAAACCATATTTTATACCATATTTACAACATTAGGTATGTGGATGACCATTAGTTTCTCATTTTGTGGACTTTTATCAGAATGGTCTTTGAATAATTGATATTAACTTCTTTTTTGGAAAATCATGTAAACCATTCAGTAATATCCCATGATTTAATACGTATTAATCTAAATCATGTATTGATTATAAATTAACATTCTATTAATCAAAACGACACTAACATATAAAATTGGAGACATTACTACCAATTACTTGAAAGTAAAATGGGCCAAATGGCATAGCCCACAGCTCATTGGCTTCGCACACGTGCCTCGAGTCACTTGTCCCAAAATCGACCCTCCTCACACGTGTCGCCATCACTTCACCCAAAAAGCAACATCGAAGAAGCAACACTAAATCGAACCATAAGAAGAAATTTTCACATTAAATATTTATTTAAAATAAAAAAAAAGGAATAAAACCCAAAATATACTCTGAGTCTGAGAAAACAAAAGGATATTCCAACAATACCCTTCCGAATATTCTGTTCTTACCGTTATATCATCCTCAACCTCTCTCTCTCTCCCTTTCTCCTTTACCACTCTCTCTCTACAAATCTCTCTGCAAATTCTCTCTCTCTCTCTCGCGATGAAGTTCGGCAAGAGCCTGAGCAACCAGATCGAGGAGACTCTGCCGGAATGGCGCGACCAGTTTCTCTCCTACAAGGAGCTCAAGAAGCGGCTCAAGCTCATCGAGCCCAGCAAGGTCGCCGGAGAACGCCCCACCAAGCGGCCCAGAGTCGCCGGAGCCGGCGGCGGCGAGGAGATGGTGCCGATGTCCAAGGAGGAGATCGATTTCATCCGGCTCCTCGAAGACGAGCTCGAGAAGTTCAATTCCTTCTTCGTCGAGAAGGAAGAGGAGTACATCATCAGATTAAAGGTAACGATTTTCACATTTTCCTGCGTTTTCTCGAGAAACAAACAGGAAAGTTATTAAGGCGTTATAGCTGCTTTTCCTTATCATGCGCCGTTTATGCTATAGCGCGCTTTCCGTGAAAACCGAGCTGAAAATGCGTTAAGTGACGGTCAGTTAAGATCGTCTGTGCTCTGGCGCGTGTCCTAACGCGCTACTTTTTCCCTCTGACCAAAATGGCCCCGCTGGTTCACACAACTTGACTTCAACTGTACGGTTCCAGGGATTTTATTGGGGAATATTCCGCTTTTGATGTTGACTTTTTTCCCATATTTATATTTTTTTTAATGCTATTTCGTGGCTCTGAAAATATAGAAAAATTTGGAATCTTATCACAAACAAAAGAAAGACTAAAACCCATCACTTTATAATGATTTTATTTTGTATAATAATACGTATATAGTTAGTGTCACACCCAGGGTAGGACTGGGGTGCGACAAGTCTTGTCGGGATCCGTAGCTAGGTTAGATCCGAGTAGATTGTCGAAGTGTAAGGGTAGTTTAGGAGGGTAGTTTAGGTGGTCTTCGGTAATGAAGCTAGGCGACTACGGCAGGCCTCGAGGACTTGCCATCCCGTTGCCTGTGGCGTAGTGCTGGTCGGGAGCTGAAGCCGCTCTTCGGACAAACCCAAGGCAGGGATGAAACCAGCAATGACGACAAACGTGTGGAAGGCTGACTCGGTTAACGGATTTACCGAGTGCCGCATAAGCGTTTTGCGGGTGTGCCCGCTTAAGCCTGTGACAGTTAGGATACTTATACATCTCTCATATATGTTTTGATAAATAGGTAAAATGTGCCATATTTATGTAATTGAAAGACAATTGTGTGCAGAACTGTGATTTGTCTTTGCTTATGTTTTAGTTGATCAATTCCATCGGCAGATAATGATTGGCTTGGAGTTGACAAATTTTGTGATTTGGCAATGGAACACAGGAGTTGCAAGACAGAGTCAAGAGGGCCAAGGACTACAGCGACGAGCTGATGAAGATACGCAAGGAGATCGTCGACTTCCACGGCGAGATGGTCTTGTTGGAGAATTACAGCGCTCTTAACTACACCGGTATATATACACGCCTTTCCTTTTTTCTTTGATAGAACCCGAACATTCAACGGAGTGATGAATTCCCGGATGTTGGATAGGAGATCTAGTTACCTTATTTAATGAACAGACTATTAAGGACGATTCCCTAGTTTTTTAGGTGCTATTTAATCTTTCTTTCTGACCATTTTGTTGTCATATTTTCTTCAAACAGGGCTGGTTAAGATTCTCAAGAAGTACGATAAGAGAACCGGCGCTCTGATTCGCTTGCCCTTCATCCAAAAAGTCCTACAACAGCCGTTCTTCACCACTGACCTGCTCTACAAGCTCGTGAAGGAGTGCGAGGCAATGCTCGATCGGATCTTCCCAATGACGGTGCCGGCGCCCGCGACCGCAACCGATCACGACGACGCCTGCGACCCCTCGACCTCCGCCACCATGCAGGCCGACGACGGGTCCATCGTCGTCCCCAAAGAGCTCGCGGAGATCGAGTACATGGAGAGTATGTACATGAAGAGTACCATTTCGGCGTTGCGCGTTCTGAAGGAAATCCGGAGCAAGAGCTCGACAGTGAGCGCATTCTCGTTGCCGCCGTTGCAGATCAGCGGGTTGGAAGACACGTGGAAGAAAGTCCCGGTTCTCGAACAAGAAGCCAAGTAGTCTTCTTTTTTTAATTTCTCTATTTATAATTATATTTTTGAAATTCTACATGCATCTACTTGTGCATGGCTTTTAGAATACTAACACAGATGAAAAAAGAAAATGTGAAGCCTTGTATTTGGAGTGAATTAGTAAAACTCATAACTTCTGTATAATAAATATTCAGTATAATAGAGGTATACTATTTTTAACTTTGTTCTTATTTTATTTGTTTCCTTCATTCTATTAATTACCTTGTTAACTTGTCTTTTGATTCTTTCAAATACACTCTCGTCGAAGACGGTGAGTGTCGCTTGCCCATTGAATGTGAGCAGGGCCGGCCTTGCTTATAGGCGAGCAAGGCCGGCACCTCGAGCCCCCAAATTAGGCTACAATATTTTTCATATATTGTTTTTTATTTTAAAATATTTTAAGGGCCTCAAAACTTTATTAAGTTTAGGGCACTGAAAAAAAACGACAAACTCGGGCCCGTACCTGGACATAGGGTTCATCCATATAATTTTTTTTAAGGCGGGTACGACGGGCTCTTGCCTCGAGCTGAAGAAAAGCCCAAGTTAGGCTTATTCGTGGCTTGTTTGCTTATGAAAAAAAAATAAAAAATTGCTTAGTTTAAATTTTTAGGTTTAAGAAATACTAATAGAAATATAGCCCTTTCAGTTTCTGATATTCGAAGGATCATGAGTCCAAGCTTTGGAAAGAATGAAAATAATTTTGTTTTTCAGCGAAGGAAAATGAGTATAAGTTTTTTTTTTTTTTTTTCTATTAAATCTTTGTGGGATGTGTCTGCCATTTAACAAAAATGCTAGTAAGCCATCATTTTAGGCAAACTATAAGGACTTTTAAGACATTAAATTTAGTGTCATTAGTGGAATGCGAACCATAGTCAAGTCCTAGATTTTGGTTTTCTGTTTATTATTGGCTGTAAATAATTTGCTTAGATATTTAGAACATGGTTCAAAATACCAATAGTTGTTGGGAAAGTATATGTGTTGGGGAATAATAAGTTGTTGCATTTAACACTTGGGCCACACATTTTAAGAATCTGAAAGAGACTGTTTTGTACTTTTGAGCAAGTTCTAGCTACGAATATCAACCTACAAACAGCCAAACACATCATATATACAATATGTATGAAGGTTACAATTATAAAATTGGTGTACGAGACAACCCAAATTCCTTAAATCACAAGATTAAGATATAATAAGTTATGTATTTCCGGATTTTCGCATCGTTTAAATATGGTTAAATATGAAGATTTATAAGCCGATGCACCATTTTCAAAGATGCAAGAAAGACATTCTAGGAAAGAAGCAAAACTCAGATAATATACTTACCATAAACCGTGAAAGATAATATACTCAGACATTAAGATAATATACTTACCACGAAGACAAGACATGATAAGTTATGTAGTCTTGTATATATTTATCCGCGAAATACGAGGCCTTTTCGAGTTAGAGTCAAGAGTAAAATCGCACGAAGAAAAAAGTGAAGCGCTAGATAGATTATAAATATATATTTTTTTAATGGAGAAAGATTATAAATATATTGATAGGCACTAAAGGAGTAGTGGAAGTGCTCAAATACAAGGGATCATGAGTCATTTACTCTTTCCATATGGCAATATTTCACAGGAGGAATATGCTCATAAAATTAGAATAATACAATTGATTTTGTAGAATTAAAATTGGAACATGTAAAATAATCCGATCGTGCATGCAACATATTATCACAAGCCTGATTTTGTTTAATATAAATAAACAGATAAACATGTGAAACTTGCTATAGAATTATTTTAGTGGATCTGCAATGCATGAACAAATAACGAAGTAGGTTTCTGACTATGACGTCCAAAAAGATCACCGACTTCTTTCTTCATGGTAATTAAAATGGAATATATTTATAAATTACACCATTAATTAGAAGAAAAAAAATACAATATATACGACATAAACTCGTAATGCGCTAGAGCAATTCTTCATATTTTTTCCACAAAAAAAAAAAAAAACTTTAATATTTATAATGATTTAACAATTTGCAAGCTAATGGTGCTCATTTTTCTTTTGGTATCTATTTTTTTTAAAGAAAAAATTATTTATTGAGCAAATTACAAATGTTTGTGGAGATTCTTTCACTAAAATTGTGGGGATTAACTATAATTTCAATGGTTTTTGTCATAAATCTAAATAATAATAACAAAATCTAAATAATAATAACAAATAGTTCGAGGTTTTTCCTTTTCTTTCTTTCTATTAACGTAATAGGAAAACATACACTCTAGTTGTACTCAATTGAAACGGTATAAATTCAAAAAAATAAAATAAAAAAATAAGTGACATATATATTCTCAAAATGAAATTTACTGCAAATTTTGAGAAAATTTTCATTTCGGTGTTACATGCTTTTAAAACTTACCATTTAATTTTTTTTCTCATTAAAAAATAAATAAAAAATAAATGGTCTATACTTCCGCAATTGAGTACAACTCAGATAATATACTGCCATAAACCCATCATTTTTTTGAGTGTGAGTATTTACATGTTGCATCTCAAAATTTATACACTTATTCAATAGTATGAAGTGGTATATATCGAATCAATTTTACAGTAAAATCTTGAGATACAAATTATTTTAATTCAGAAAAAAGTCCTCAAGCTTTATGTATCCATGAAGAAATACAAGTGAACACAACTTTTGGCACTTGAACTCTAAAGCAAATGTGAACAACACAAAAATAGTCAAAAGAAAAAGGAACGAAGAAGAGAGCATTAAAACGACACCATAAACACAGTCAAAGTACTTAGCTCATCATCTTTTTTCCATTTCAAATACGATGCATATACACTGATATACATAAACACACACATACAAATTTATATATGTATATATATAATTCTCAGTGAATTCCAGCTCTCTCTAACCACTGATCAATATATGATATACATGACCACCAATAATTTCTCGCTGACCCCACAAGTCTCCACTAATAAAAAGAAAATATGAAACAATTGGGTAATTAGGCTAACTTTTGATCTATAAATATAGCAACCAATGGTGCATGGTTTTGCATTGAAAAATATACCCAAGTGGCTTATTATCATTCTCTTCCTTGTTCATTACTCATATAGTCAAATGGGATTGGTTTTTGCTCTCTTTCTTTTGATGGTTTGGCCTGCAAAAAGTCAACTCAAAACCGGGTTTTACTCCAAATCGTGCCCTAAAGTGGAGACCATAGTTAGGTCAACGGTTGAATCACACTATAGCAAAGACCCTTCGGTCGCCGCAGGCTTGCTTCGCCTTCACTTCCACGACTGCTTCGTTGAGGTTAATATTATCTCATTATAATAAATATATAAAGAATTATACAATATATAGTAAGTAATTTATATATATTTGTTATTTTTTTGTTCTTCAGGGTTGTGATGCTTCGGTTTTAATTGCGGGCTCTAAGGCTGAAAGAAACGCTTTGCCTAACTTAGGGCTGAAAGGATTTGAAGTGATCGAAGATGCGAAAGCACAACTAGAGGCGTTGTGCCCGTATGTCGTCTCTTGCGCTGATATCCTCGCTATCGCGGCTCGTGACGCCGTTGACTTGGTAATCGCGTTTTACACACTGTTTCATAATAAGTGAGATAATACGACCACGAGTGACAATTCATCGTCATATCTTTTTATCCAAAAAACCTAGACAGACCGAGAATCGTACGTCTAATTAATTGTGTTTGAGAAAATATAAACCATGACGGGCCTATTTATTAGTTGTGCTCTTCGTGTCTGACCCGTCTAGACACGATCAACTTATTGCATATGTAATAGTAAATAAATTTATTTAGACTATCTGGCTTAATTAATATAATAATGTATTGCAAAACTTTAAGATTAACGAATGATATAATATTTATCAAGTCAACCCGATCCACAAAATAAACATATATGTCACACAGTTATTAATTGATAATTCGTTAGTATTTTACACATAAACAAGTCTTTGATTATTCTTTACTAATTGAATTTCATGTGTTTCACGTAATAGTATTCGCTTATTATTTGATCATATCTACGTTGATTACTGCCAAATTCAGTTAAGACAGAACTGTTATTAATGAAACTTCATATATATATCACATGAATTGCTTTAAAATTTTACGATGATCATCAATAGATACGACACCTTAGCTTGTGTGTTAATTAGATAGATATGCAAACTTCACTTAACATGTACTTATAAGTTGACCTTAAAAAGTCAACGTGTTTAGATGAAAAAGTCAACGCTTAATAGATACTGTGTGGGCATATATGCATGCAGAGTGATGGTCCGAGTTGGTCAGTGGAGTTGGGCAGAAGAGATGGGAGAGAATCACTCTCGTCCAGAGTCCTCCCATACCTGCCTTCTCCTCTCGACTCCATTGAAGCTCAGCTTAAAAAGTTTGACGATAAAGGCCTCGATGCTCATGACCTTGTCACTCTCGTTGGTAAGTCCTATAACTACCGTAATTACCACAAAGAAATATATATGGCCCACTCTGGCTTTAGGCGAGCAAGGCGGTGTCTTGGGCCCACAAATTTGAGGACTCTAATTTTATGTACATATATATTATTTTATACTTCATTATATATAAAAACTTGATTTTTGAATTATTTTAAGGGCCCCTACTTAGCCTAGAGGCCCCGATAAAAAAATATGACAAAATCAAAGCCGGCCCTGTATATATTTCAGAGAATTACAAATATAAAAGTTTGAACCAATATAATGATAAAAAAAAAAAGTTGAAGTATAAAGTCTCTATTTTGACATGTTGTAAGCCGCGGAACACTCAACTAACAGCGCTAACATGGCAAAATAGGGGACTTACACGATGGTTTTTTAACTTTCACATAATTTTGGTTTTTTTTTTTAATATATACTTTTGATGATGGATTTAAAAGAATTTTTTTCACGTAAATCTTCGTATTTTTCTTTTCCATCTCACTGACTGTTCAATTTTCTCAACCGTCTTATAAACTTGGTCCTATAATTAACTATTTTTAGTAACGATAGGAGAACTTATATACTTCCAATATTCCCCTAAATATAAAGGGGAAAATGAAAATGAAAATTATTTTCTTTTACTATGGTGATTTATATGTTCAACCAATTATCCCATAAAAAACGTGACAGATTGAAGTTGAGCAAATTTTCTACCAATTTTTAATCCATAGATTAATGTACGTTCAACAATTGAAGGTCTACCTTCCTTGACGTCATTAATATTGATTTATTGTACTTTTGTTTAGATAGATATATATGGTATCACTTGTGATTGTGGCCTCAACACTACGTAAAGTGAGGGTATATCAAAAAAGAAATTGCCTTTTCACAGGAAAGTAAATTGTACAGATCCAATAATAACAATTATTTTAGTTCCATTAAACCATGATTCAATAATATTACACGACAATTGATCGTACCAAGACATTAATATATATTTATATGTTTCACTATATCGATATATATATATATATATATATATATATATTTGCGCTAAATTAATATGCTACTTGAATATTTATGCAACTTTATTTTTTATTATGCAAATCTTTCAGGGGCACATACCATCGGCGAAACCAGCTGCTTGTTCATTCGATACCGCCTCTACAACTTCACTTCCACCGGAAACTCCGACCCGACCCTAAACCCGTCTTTCATGACCCAGATGAAGACAGTTTGCCCCAAGGATGGCGATGGCTCAAAGCGCATACCGTTGGACAAGGACAGTCATGGTAAGTTTGACGCCAGGTTTTTCAAGAATGTGCGCGACGGAAACGCCGTTCTGGAGTCCGATCAAAGGCTCTGGGGCACGCCGGAGACGAGCCGCATTGTGAAGAACTACGCCGGAAGCTTCCGGGGGTTGCTCGGGTTTAGGTTCAATTATGAATTCTCCAAGGCTATGGTTAAGATGGGTGGTATTGAGGTGAAGACCGGAGAGCAAGGAGAAGTTAGAAAAGTGTGTTCTAGGTTTAATTGAATTGTGTACGTGCATGGTGAATATGCATGCAAAATTTCCCTAATTATGAAGTTACTTTTCATGTTTTATTAATAATAATCTAAGAAAAATAAAATGTAAATTCGGAGAGGAGAGTTGCTTAAGAAGTAACTAATAATGATTGTCCTATATGTATGTTTGTTGTTGTATAATAATATGAATGAATTATCAATTATGATCGGTTATGAAAAAGTTTGTTAGTTCGTATATAACGATGTAAGTTTTTAATATTTTTTTCGTGGCAATATATTTATCAATATTAATATAGCTATCAATATTATTTGATATTAGTATTGATACCTATTGTCAATATTATTATTTGATATTAATATTGATAAAAGTAATTGTACAAAATGTTCATTTTGTGTCAAACCTTTTAAGAAATGCTCATTTGTGAGAGTAAAAAATACACACTGCCGTAACAATATCCGATTTTAAGTGGTGGAAGTTCTCAATAATACTTTTCCTTCTCATTCCATGCATATTGTTAACAGAGAAAGGTTAAATTTGACATGAGTATTAGAATATATATTAGGGTTGATTTTATTAAGTATTATGATCATTAATTTTATTAAAATTGACATTATATTTGAAATTTAATAGGGATGCAAAATTAAAGACATTACTTGAGAACTCAGTCATATGATGTTGTATTGTATTACATTACATGCACAAATCTGACGAGTTTAAGCTATAACTGTGCATTAATCCAACAATTCATCGTTATAATCCAACAATAGGAAAGTGTGCATTTGAAGATGATTTAGCCGGATTTGGCCAAAACGACGAGTTACGTGTAAGACGAACAATTCATCGCCGTGACAGTCAGGCACGGCCCTCAGGCAAGGAGGGCAAGGCGGTCGCCTTGGGCCCCCGATCCCAAGCGGCCCCATCTCCGTTCGTCTCGCCGGCATCCGGCGATAGTCACCATGAAAGTTGAACACCATGAGAGGTAAGAAAAAGTTTAAAAAAGAAGGTGAAGCTTGAAGAAGCTGAAAAGTCATGTTGGTAATATAAATAATCGGGCCCCACTTTCCTATCACCTCTTTACTTTTTATTTTCATTTTCAATGTAATTTTTATTGTATCTTGTAAATATGGCACTATTCAGTATTCACGTATGAGAAAGAATCTGTAGGGTCCATTATTAGCTTTTATATTTTCTTTTTCTATTAAATATATTCCCACCAATTATTTACTATTACTATTAATTACGGTTTTTAATACTTTGATTATGAAATCAAATTCTACTTGTATACTTATTTTTGTTATTTATAATATAATCACCACTCACTCACTCATTATTTATAAAAAATAAATAAAAAGAAATAATTATGTTCTTAATATAACCTCACATTGCCTAAATAAAATAAAATAAAACATCACATTTAACATATGGTTAAACCTGAGCCAATATTTTACTAATGACACCACATACATTTTTAGTTTAGAGTTTTCACGATTTTTATTTACTTATATATTGTATTAAAATGATATAATTAACATTAATTATTAATTTTCTTGTTTTTATAATAAGTTGTCATTTATATGACATTTTCTAAAAATAAATAGCATATAATTTAAGTCTAGAACTTTAGATTTGAAACAAATCTAAAACATAAAGTATAATTATTAATGAACTGTTAACATGTAGATTTTATGCAAAATTGAAGTAAAAATTTATTATTTTTTTTTAGTAAAATGTACTTGTAAATCTCGGGCCCCACCAATTAATTTCGCCTAGGGCCCCTGGACACTTAGGGCCGGCCCTGGTGACAGTCTATAGGAATTACAAAGGGTTCTCCAAAAGCGACGTTTAAAGGTAATTGTAAAGATTAATCATGTTAATTCTTCTTTAAAATATTGTTGTGCATTTATACATATCTAAATAGGCTATCTGGGCATAAAACAGATGGTTACGGCTAAGGAAGACAATATGGTGCTACAAGACGGCGTTGATGACCTCGAGATCTGCGGTTCGATTGCCATGAAATATTCAAGCCAAATGTATGAGATATTACATTACTACTTAACCAAGAGAACCAAGTTTAAGCCGCCGTGAAATATTCAAGCCAAATGTATGAGATACAACTTAACCAAGAGGACCAACTTTAAGCACTTTTTTAACAGGGTAGCTTTAGTGGTCAATATTACATGTATTTTCATGACAAAATATTTTCGCAACGTTAAGAACAGGCTGAAAGTATGGACCGCAAGCACTATCGACCAAGATTACAAATATACAAAGAAAATTGTGTCTGTTAGGATTGAAACAAGAACCGTCAAAGAGTCTTGTAATGGATTTATCGATTTATCACTAGACTAAACAAAATTATATAATCAAGTACATTAACTTAAGAATGAATTATGTTATATATTATGTATATATTGCGTGCACATGATATAAATAATACATTGCAATGTTTTGAAAACACAAAGGGGGAGCCATTTTCATTGAAAGAAGGATGTCGTTTATAATAACTCATATATCATTAGTGCATAAAGACAAATAAGGTAAGGCCTGTGGAAACGACACTATTCACATTAAGATAGTTGAATGTTATTTTATCTAATGTTGTTAACATGTGAATAATGTTGGTCGGATTCACCGAGGTTTAATTTGTTTAGTACTTTGGTTGTAGTTATTTTAGTATTGGTTATCGACTCCAAATTTTCGTTTTAATTGTTGGTGAATTATGGTATCCACCAAATAATACAAATAAGTAATGATAATATAGTGTAGATTTATCTACAAATTTTATATTTATATATATAAAAGGACAGTTTTTGGTCAATTGCGTGACAAAATTAAGAAGCAAAGTTTTGAGGCTCCTAATTTAAAATTAAAACTTCATTCCATTCAGAGTCTTTTTCAATTTTGCATTTATTTTATACAATCATATATACATAGTACGGCTATATCATACGATTGATCATTATTCCTTTATGTTAGATATATAATGACTGAATATTGAGCTAATATAAAGGCAATGATAAGTCTAGAAGTCACGACTATAAAAAAGAGTGATATATAGACGAGCATTTTAAGAATCAATTAGTCTACTCTCTTAGGTTGTTATGTTACAGGTTCACCATAATATATATTCTTGACTCGGCTCAGTCTTTTCTATCAGTCAATATCTCATATGATTTTATGATGTTTGTTAATTTAGAATAATTAAACTTTGTAATTATCCTTCCGTTCATGTCTTTATATAGCTTTTGAAGCTTCATGATTATTCACTTAATTTCTATGTACTTACGTTGGATATTTAATTATTTAAATTGATACGAGGCTCGTAAAGCAGATCAAGAAGAAGACTTAAAAGAGCGACGGCGACAATATTTATTTTCCATCATATTATAATTTTGAGAGGATTCTAACTAAGATGTATTATATTTTCGTTAATCCAAAATAAATTATTGTTTTTTTCTTTTCTTTTTTACGATTTGTTGTTGTCTTGACATTACTTTGGAGTATTTTTTTTTTTTTTGGTCATAAATAATCGCCTATATTTTAGCGTATTGCTTCCAGCATTATTTGAATATTATTACAGTTTAAAGGTGTACATGAATATTTTTACTCACCAATTTATTTAATTATTTCACATAAGCATGTTCATATTTAGTTAATTACAATAGCAGTGCCTAAAAATTAAACAGTTATTGTGTTCAATGTGATTATCGGTCGTTTAATTACAATATACATCCATATATAAATATATATATATATATATATATCCTCAAAAATAAATTAATGGGCTTTGAGTAGGTGTGCAGGATGGCCCAAGCTGCCCAATGTTTGGGCCTGCCATGCCTTTAATGTAGTTTCATACGGAATAATACTGTCGTTTCCTTTCTTGATAGTAATGTCGTGTACTCGTACTGATGATTATATTAAAATCAAACAAATTTAATCACATGAACGTTCTCCAGATATTTGGTGACCTCATTTTTGAAACGTTATTATTCAGTCTTGAATTATGATATTCGAAGTGAGAGCGAGCTATTTATCAAGGAAAAAGTACCAAGAATTTCAAGCCAAATATAGGTATAACAAATGATTTTCTATTGAGAAATATAAATAATATAAAGTTGGAACTAAGACTTCCGATCATCCTATATTTTATTTTGACAAAAGCGACTATTCATCTTTTTAATTTATTTGGAGGGGTTGCGTTTGATTTAATTTCGATGGATAGCTTCTTCTCATCAATATTATCGTACAGATTGCATTTGGATAAGATCTGTCATTCTATAATAGTATAATACAATAAAATAAAATAATAATTGACATATATATATATATATAATTGTATTGATGAGAAGTTCCACATTTTACAATAAGAAAAAATTAATGAATACAATACTTATATACACTCTTCATCGGAATAACTCCATCCGCTCTCCAATTCCACACGGCTCCACTTCCGGAACTTGGTGGAATAATCCGTGGAATACGACGCCCCGATAGACTTTCACGGCATTCAAAAAACAGCAACGAAATATGGTTATGGTTCCATTTCCTCACGAAAATTTGGAGATATATCTGATCGGCTGTAAAAACGCCGGCAGGTGGTTGAATTAAATTTTGGAGTTTTCTCAGTAAACAGTATTAAGTTATTAAGAACTAATTAATTTTAAAAATGCGTTTAATTAACGAATTACTTATAAAATGTTGGATTAATGATTCATTATGATTTAACCATTAAATACTAATAAACAATAAAACTGCTCATTCAAATATTTTAAATGTAACAAACAAAATTATATCGTCGCCTGAGAGATTCGAACTCTCGCGGGGAAACCCCATGTACTTAGCAGGCACACGCCTTAACCACTCGGCCAAAGCGACTGTCTTTGACAGGCAAAGATTATTAAAAAGTAAATACAATATATATTAGATTAATATAAAACATTTATTTTTTTCTTGGAAATGGGTCAATAAAATAGCATATATATTGATCGGTGGTAGAGAAGTGACACAATGTAACGAGTTCCAATGAGCGTCCCATTCCAATTCCCATGCTTTCTTCTTTCTTAAGTCGACACATCGAGTATGGCCCTCTCATCAAGAAAGCCACGCCTTTTCTCACAAAAACCGACATCGTTGCGACACGATCAGTCAATGTTAAAATGCACTCACGCATAATATTTATTAGATTTTCTATTTTAGTATTTGAAACGTTTGTAATATTTTGACATAATATTAAGATTTTATGTCTAAATTAAGGGAGCGAATGTCTCTTTGGCCTTTAGTCTTTTCATTTTCTTTCTATTTTTTACCTTCAATGTAGGGCACTTAATTAATAAATATCGTGAAACAAACTAGCAAATCCCTTCCGATTTCTATATTTAGGATTCAATTGAAGTGGAAATAGTCCAATAATACGTCGTGTGACGTCCACGTTTTTTTTAAATATTACGATATGAATAACGGTAATAATACAAATCAAACAATCATGTTCATGAAGCCTATTAGAGTCCGTTGGTGGTGCCACCTCGCCGTCGTCGTCGTCAGCTGCCGCCGTCGACCGCCGCGTCATTTTCCGATCTCGAATTTTTTGAGGGGTTTTGAAGCCCTCGTCGAGGAGATCGAAAGCCCTCAATCGGAATCGTCATCGGACTCTCGGTAAGCCCGAATTTCCTTGACCTAGTTTCTGAATTTAGATGATCAAATTAGGTGTGTTCTGGGCCTTGATTGATGAAATTGACTTCGCCATTGCGTTTAGAACAGTCGAATTAAGCTAGGAGAAGCATAAAATTGTCGAATTGATGCCCGTTTTGCTGCTTCGTTTTGCGTGCCCGACGGGAATTCGGCCCGGGCTAAATTTTAGTGTATCGGGTTTTCAATTGACAATTTGAATTCCAATCTTAGTAGTATTTGACTTATGAATGGTATCGGTGTTATAGCTGACACGGATAGTCGTCCCGTAGTCGCCTCGAAGACTGTGCCACCCGAACCACCCGTTTTGACTAATTCAGCAGATCCCGAAGTCTCTAGTCATCAATCTCAGGGCCAAGACGAACCCGCATCATCGACTAGCTAGTCGATCGGTCAAAGTTTCCACGGATTGAGGTAGGGGCTATTACCTTTTCTCGCAAATTAAAATGAACGTAGAAACCAACGCTCTAATGAAGATTGAACCGGATAGGTTTATATTGGAATTAATGAATTTATATGTTAATTAAAAAGATAAAAGTTAGTATTGTGATTGATGTCGCTTGTTGGCGACGATGGGAAAACATGTATGATTTGCATCGGTTTGATGCTTGATATTATATTTTATGTTTATGTTACGTCGGTATGACGTATGTTGTTATGATACCCGCTTCGAGGATGATTAACATGATATGGTACCCGCTTCGGGAGGATGATGTGTGTATATGGTACCCGCTTCGGGCGGATGATGTGTGTTGATATGGTACCCGCTTCGGGCGGATGAGCTGCTGACGAGCAGCTGGCTACTGCGCAGTAGGCCGGACATGGATATGGATACATATATGGATATGATTGGTGACCCAAAAGTCAACATTTCGACCCATGGCGAACTGGCCGTCTTTGGTGGTGATTAGGATCCCGAGTCAAGGGCGAGTTACGGTTAGGGACTTCTAGTCCACCTGTGCTCGTGCCTTGAGGACTCGATGGGATTTAGTGGAGTAAAGGCGCGAGCTGACTCGGCATGGATCACCGAAATGATTTGACTTTTGTGGGGTATAATTATTTATTTTATGAAAATAATGATTAAATGGTTTATGATGACGTTTATTTTTTTATTTAATTGAAATTTGACTAATAATGGTTCGGTAAAGAGAATTGGTAATAGATTCCCTACTGAGCATGTGGTGCTCACCCCTTCCATATACAATTTTTTTTCCTTCCTTCCAGTTACAGGTGGTGATCAGTATCAGACTCCGGACGAGGAGTAGTTTGAGTTGGGAGGTCAACGTGTTGATTAGCTAAACCGTACTTCTAGTGTTCGTCGAGGTGAATCTCGCTTTTTGGGTTAATCTTTTATTCAGACTTGTAATGGATTAAATTAAGGATATTTGTGATGGTGATACTTTATATTTGTCGTTTTATGGTGTTGTATAAACTGTGGTCGTTGATATTGTATTGTCGTTTTAAGTCCCATGGGCAAAAGTTATGTGTTTGTTGACGTAGACGTTGAATATTCAACGGTATTGTTTAAATGATGATGTGTCATTGACCGGTCCAAGTTTGAAAAGTCGTTGTTTTTGTCTTATTCTACTAACCTCATCTAGGGGCGTTACATATATATCACATGAATTGCTTTAAAATTTTACAATGATCATCAATAGATACGACACCTTAGCTTGTGTGTTAATTAGATAGATATGCAAACTTCACTTAACATGTACTTATAAGTTGACCTTAAAAAGTCAACGTGTTTAGATGAAAAAGTCAACGCTTAATAGATACTGTGTGGGCATATATGCATGCAGAGTGATGGTCCGAGTTGGTTAGTGGAGTTGGGCAGAAGAGATGGGAGAGAATCACTCTCGTCCAGAGTCCTCCCAAACCTGCCTTCTCCTCTCGACTCCATTGAAGCTCAGCTTAAAAAGTTTGACGATAAAGGCCTCGATGCTCATGACCTTGTCACTCTCGTTGGTAAGTCCTATAACTACCGTAATTACCACAAAGAAATATATATGGCCCACTCTGGCTTTAGGCGAGCAAGGCGGTGTCTTGGGCCCACAAATTTGAGGACTCTAATTTTATGTACATATATATTATTTTATACTTCATTATATATAAAAACTTGATTTTTGAATTATTTTAAGGGCCCCTACTTAGCCTAGAGGCCCCGATAAAAAAATATGACAAAATCAAAGCCGGCCCTGTATATATTTCAGAGAATTACAAATATAAAAGTTTGAACCAATATAATGATAAAAAAAAAAAGTTGAAGTATAAAGTCTCTATTTTGACATGTTGTAAGCCGCGGAACACTCAACTAACAGCGCTAACATGGCAAAATAGGGGACTTACACGATGGTTTTTTAACTTTCACATAATTTTGGTTTTTTTTTTTAATATATACTTTTGATGATGGATTTAAAAGAATTTTTTTCACGTAAATCTTCGTATTTTTCTTTTCCATCTCACTGACTGTTCAATTTTCTCAACCGTCTTATAAACTTGGTCCTATAATTAACTATTTTTAGTAACGATAGGAGAACTTATATACTTCCAATATTCCCCTAAATATAAAGGGGAAAATGAAAATGAAAATTATTTTCTTTTACTATGGTGATTTATATGTTCAACCAATTATCCCATAAAAAACGTGACAGATTGAAGTTGAGCAAATTTTCTACCAATTTTTAATCCATAGATTAATGTACGTTCAACAATTGAAGGTCTACCTTCCTTGACGTCATTAATATTGATTTATTGTACTTTTGTTTAGATAGATATATATGGTATCACTTGTGATTGTGGCCTCAACACTACGTAAAGTGAGGGTATATCAAAAAAGAAATTGCCTTTTCACAGGAAAGTAAATTGTACAGATCCAATAATAACAATTATTTTAGTTCCATTAAACCATGATTCAATAATATTACACGACAATTGATCGTACCAAGACATTAATATATATTTATATGTTTCACTATATCGATATATATATATATATATATATATATATATTTGCGCTAAATTAATATGCTACTTGAATATTTATGCAACTTTATTTTTTATTATGCAAATCTTTCAGGGGCACATACCATCGGCGAAACCAGCTGCTTGTTCATTCGATACCGCCTCTACAACTTCACTTCCACCGGAAACTCCGACCCGACCCTAAACCCGTCTTTCATGACCCAGATGAAGACAGTTTGCCCCAAGGATGGCGATGGCTCAAAGCGCATACCGTTGGACAAGGACAGTCATGGTAAGTTTGACGCCAGGTTTTTCAAGAATGTGCGCGACGGAAACGCCGTTCTGGAGTCCGATCAAAGGCTCTGGGGCACGCCGGAGACGAGCCGCATTGTGAAGAACTACGCCGGAAGCTTCCGGGGGTTGCTCGGGTTTAGGTTCAATTATGAATTCTCCAAGGCTATGGTTAAGATGGGTGGTATTGAGGTGAAGACCGGAGAGCAAGGAGAAGTTAGAAAAGTGTGTTCTAGGTTTAATTGAATTGTGTACGTGCATGGTGAATATGCATGCAAAATTTCCCTAATTATGAAGTTACTTTTCATGTTTTATTAATAATAATCTAAGAAAAATAAAATGTAAATTCGGAGAGGAGAGTTGCTTAAGAAGTAACTAATAATGATTGTCCTATATGTATGTTTGTTGTTGTATAATAATATGAATGAATTATCAATTATGATCGGTTATGAAAAAGTTTGTTAGTTCGTATATAACGATGTAAGTTTTTAATATTTTTTTCGTGGCAATATATTTATCAATATTAATATAGCTATCAATATTATTTGATATTAGTATTGATACCTATTGTCAATATTATTATTTGATATTAATATTGATAAAAGTAATTGTACAAAATGTTCATTTTGTGTCAAACCTTTTAAGAAATGCTCATTTGTGAGAGTAAAAAATACACACTGCCGTAACAATATCCGATTTTAAGTGGTGGAAGTTCTCAATAATACTTTTCCTTCTCATTCCATGCATATTGTTAACAGAGAAAGGTTAAATTTGACATGAGTATTAGAATATATATTAGGGTTGATTTTATTAAGTATTATGATCATTAATTTTATTAAAATTGACATTATATTTGAAATTTAATAGGGATGCAAAATTAAAGACATTACTTGAGAACTCAGTCATATGATGTTGTATTGTATTACATTACATGCACAAATCTGACGAGTTTAAGCTATAACTGTGCATTAATCCAACAATTCATCGTTATAATCCAACAATAGGAAAGTGTGCATTTGAAGATGATTTAGCCGGATTTGGCCAAAACGACGAGTTACGTGTAAGACGAACAATTCATCGCCGTGACAGTCAGGCACGGCCCTCAGGCAAGGAGGGCAAGGCGGTCGCCTTGGGCCCCCGATCCCAAGCGGCCCCATCTCCGTTCGTCTCGCCGGCATCCGGCGATAGTCACCATGAAAGTTGAACACCATGAGAGGTAAGAAAAAGTTTAAAAAAGAAGGTGAAGCTTGAAGAAGCTGAAAAGTCATGTTGGTAATATAAATAATCGGGCCCCACTTTCCTATCACCTCTTTACTTTTTATTTTCATTTTCAATGTAATTTTTATTGTATCTTGTAAATATGGCACTATTCAGTATTCACGTATGAGAAAGAATCTGTAGGGTCCATTATTAGCTTTTATATTTTCTTTTTCTATTAAATATATTCCCACCAATTATTTACTATTACTATTAATTACGGTTTTTAATACTTTGATTATGAAATCAAATTCTACTTGTATACTTATTTTTGTTATTTATAATATAATCACCACTCACTCACTCATTATTTATAAAAAATAAATAAAAAGAAATAATTATGTTCTTAATATAACCTCACATTGCCTAAATAAAATAAAATAAAACATCACATTTAACATATGGTTAAACCTGAGCCAATATTTTACTAATGACACCACATACATTTTTAGTTTAGAGTTTTCACGATTTTTATTTACTTATATATTGTATTAAAATGATATAATTAACATTAATTATTAATTTTCTTGTTTTTATAATAAGTTGTCATTTATATGACATTTTCTAAAAATAAATAGCATATAATTTAAGTCTAGAACTTTAGATTTGAAACAAATCTAAAACATAAAGTATCATTATTAATGAACTGTTAACATGTAGATTTTATGCAAAATTGAAGTAAAAATTTATTATTATTTTTTTAGTAAAATGTACTTGTAAATCTCGTACTAGGGCCCCACCAATTAATTTCGCCTAGGGCCCCTGGACACTTAGGGCCGGCCCTGGTGACAGTCTATAGGAATTACAAAGGGTTCTCCAAAAGCGACGTTTAAAGGTAATTGTAAAGATTAATCATGTTAATTCTTCTTTAAAATATTGTTGTGCATTTATACATATCTAAATAGGCTATCTGGGCATAAAACAGATGATTACGGCTAAGGAGGACAATATATGGTGCTACAAGACGGCGTTGATGACCTCGAGATCTGCGGTTCGATTGCCATGAAATATTCAAGCCAAATGTATGAGATATTACATTACTACTTAACCAAGAGAACCAAGTTTAAGCCGCCGTGAAATATTCAAGCCAAATGTATGAGATACAACTTAACCAAGAGGACCAATTTTAAGCACTTTTTTAACAGGGTAGCTTTAGTGGTCAATATTACATGTATTTTCATGACAAAATATTTTCGCAACGTTAAGAACAGGCTGAAAGTATGGACCGCAAGCACTATCGACCAAGATTACAAATATACAAAGAAAATTGTGTCTGTTAGGATTGAAACAAGAACCGTCAAAGAGTCTTGTAATGGATTTATCGATTTATCACTCCCACTCCTCAAACACTGCCACTCTCGCTCCTCCGGAGCGCCACGTCTCCGTCCCCCTCGACTTCTACCAGGTCCTCGGCGCCGAGACTCACTTCCTCGGCGACGGCATCAAGAGGTGCTACGATGCTAGGGTTTCCAAGCCGCCTCAGCACGGGTTTAGTCAAGACGCTTTGATCAGCCGGAGGCAGATTCTCATGGCAGCCTGCGAAACCCTCGTCGTTCTGGGTTTCCGACTGCTCAGTTTTGTGTGGTTTTCATATTTTTTTTTTTTTTTCAGTTCTAATAGGTCGTGGGCAACTGGGAGGGAAAGAGAAAGTGAGATAAAAAGGGCTAGGGGTGGTTAGTTTAACTCAAGGGTGTGGTTAAATGGGGGCTTGAGGAATAAATTTGAAACTTATTAAAAACGGGTACTTTTTTGTTCACACTTACTCTACCGGGCATACTTATTGAAGTTCCCCTATATATATATATATCCTCAAAAATAAATTAATGGGCTTTGAGTAGGTGTGCAGGATGGCCCAAGCTGCCCAATGTTTGGGCCTGCCATGCCTTTAATGTAGTTTCATACGGAATAATACTGTCGTTTCCTTTCTTGATAGTAATGTCGTGTACTCGTACTGATGATTATATTAAAATCAAACAAATTTAATCACATGAACGTTCTCCAGATATTTGGTGACCTCATTTTTGAAACGTTATTATTCAGTCTTGAATTATGATATTCGAAGTGAGAGCGAGCTATTTATCAAGGAAAAAGTACCAAGAATTTCAAGCCAAATATAGGTATAACAAATGATTTTCTATTGAGAAATATAAATAATATAAAGTTGGAACTAAGACTTCCGATCATCCTATATTTTATTTTGACAAAAGCGACTATTCATCTTTTTAATTTATTTGGAGTGGTTGCGTTTGATTTAATTTCGATGGATAGCTTCTTCTCATCAATATTATCGAACAGATTGCATTTGGATAAGATCTGTCATTCTATAACAGTATAATACAATAAAATAAAATAATAATTGACATATATATATATATATAATTGTATTGATGAGAAGTTCCACATTTTACAATAAGAAAAAATTAATGAATACAATACTTATATACACTCTTCATCGGAATAACTCCATCCGCTCTCCAATTCCACACGGCTCCACTTCCGGAACTTGGTGGAATAATCCGTGGAATACGACGCCCCGATAGACTTTCACGGCAATCAAAAAACAGCAACGAAATATGGTTATGGTTCCATTTCCTCACGAAAATTTAGAGATATATCTGATCGGCTGTAAAAACGCCGACAGGTGGTTGAATTAAATTTTGGAGTTTTCTCAGTAAACAGTATTAAGTTATTAAGAACTAATTAATTTTAAAAATGCGTTTAATTAACGAATTACTTATAAAATGTTGGATTAATGATTCATTATGATTTAACCATTAAATACTAATAAATAAACAATAAAACTGCTCATCCAAATATTTTAAATGTAACAAACAAAATTATATCGTCGCCTGAGAGATTCAAACTCTCGCGGGGAAACCCCATGTACTTAGCAGGCACACGCCTTAACCACTCGGCCAAAGCGACTGTCTTTGACAGCCAAAGATTATTAAAAACTAAATACAATATATATTAGATTAATATAAAACATTTATTTTTTTCTTGGAAATGGGTCAATAAAATAGCATATATATTGATCGGTGGTAGAGAAGTGACACAATGTAACGAGTTCCAATGAGCGTCCCATTCCAATTCCCATGCTTTCTTCTTTCTTAAGTCGACACATCGAGTATGGCCCTCTCATCGAGAAAGCCACGCCTTTTCTCACAAAAACCGACATCGTTGCGACACGATCAGTCAATGTTAAAATGCACTCACGCATAATATTTATTAGATTTTCTATTTTAGTATTTGAAACGTTTGTAATATTTTGATATAATATTAAGATTTTATGTCTAAATTAAGGGAGCGAATGTCTCTTTGGCCTTTAGTCTTTTCATTTTCTTTCTATTTTTTACCTTCAATGTAGGGCACTTAATTAATAATTATCGTGAAACAAACTAGCAAATCCCTTCCGATTTCTATATTTAGGATTCAATTGAAGTGGAAATAGTCCAATAATACGTCGTGTGACGTCCACGTTTTTTTTTAAATATTACGATATGAATAACGGTAATAATACAAATCAAACAATCATTAAGATATAATAAGAAAGATCATATGAGACATACGGATAATAAATGAAAGATAAGCCATTAAGATGTATTAAGACTCAATTGTTCATCTTAATCGGTCAGAAATAATAGGAGGAATTAAGAGGATTTTAATTTTTTTTAAACAAACGTGTGTTTGTTTTAATAAATTATTAAGATTAAGAGATTTATCGAGTGCAAAATCGAAGTCTTAAATTACACACTTTTATTTTCTATAAAACAAAATAAAAAGCTAATTTCGTCCACGAGCACAAGCAATTCGTACCAACTTGTTCGCTCATGAAATATACGGAACTACTTTTGCATCACAATGTGTTATAAAATTTTGAGTATTCAACCCTTCCCGGATTCCTTAACTCCTCCCGAAATTTATATCACGAGTCCGCCACGGACCAATCCGAAACATAAAAACTCGGAAGGAGTTAACATTAAAATCTGAATTTAACGGGGTAATTTCATCCTATCTCGAAAAGTTAGATGGCCAAATGTGCAAATATTCTCCTTACAAACAATAGATCGTTCTTACAAGAAGAGTGTTTACTTGAAACTTTCTTTCTATTTATATCCATCCATTTATCCAAAGATCAACCAAAAATTTCCCTCACACAGTCTTCTTCTTCTTCACTTCAGCTTCCGTTTCTTCCTCTCCAAGTCTGCCCTTTTCTCTCTCTTACACGCTTCAGCAATCAAGGGTCTCTCTCCAAAGCTCGCTCCAATGGCTTCTTCAATCGCGACCCCGATTCCCAAGCCCCGCTTCAGCCCGCGTCCCCGAACGACGCCCGCCTCGATTCTTCTACCCGGGTCGGCCCGATTCCGAGGTGGGTTTTCGCGGACGGCGATGAGGAAGGTCGCCTCGGCGGATCAGCCGCCGTTGCGGGGGCACGGCGTGGTCTCGGCGACCGCGGCGGAGCCGAAGCCGAAGAAGCGGTACCCGGGGGAGGCGAAGGGGTTCGTGGAGGAGATGAGGTTCGTGGCGATGAGGCTGCACACGAGGGAGCAAGCCAAGGAGGGAGAGAAGGAGGTCAAGGCCCCTGAGGAGAGGCCGGTGACCAAGTGGGACCCCAACGTCGATGGCTACTTGAAGTTCCTGGTGGACAGCAAGCTCGTCTACGACACCATTGAAGGGATCGTTCAGAAAGCTGCTTTTCCTGCTTGTGAGTTCCCAAGCTCTCGGATTTCTTTAGATTTTCATGCTGTGATTGTTTGTTTGAACTTTGTTGATCTAACACCATGTTCGGTATCTTGAAATTCATGGTAAGTTGTGGCTGAACCGGGATTCGGATATACCGAGTTCGAAATACAAAGCTTAATTTAAAGTCAAAATGAACTTGATTCGAGCTGTATTGTCGCGTTTAAGTTCTCGTCCTTTACTCGGGATGTTCGTATTGGAAGGAGGAGAATCGGGAGGGAGAGCCGGAAAAATCGAGCTTTGGGGGGTGGTTGGGCTGGGGCTCCTTAGGGGTTGTATTGAATAAGTTTTTGAAAATGGGCAATACTAGTGGTTTTTAAAAATTTGAGGCCCTACTAAGTGGTGTGTCCGCCCTTAATGGTAAGTATCTCGAGGTTCCATCTCGAAACTAATGGTCGGATCTTGGGCTTTCGAACCGGTGCTTTTTCGAACTCTCTGTGGCTTATTTGGTTATACGAGAAGAGTAACACAGGAGCTTATCTTTATGCTATTGATCCTTTTGTGTATATGTCGGTTTCGGCTTGTTGCTCCACTGCTTCTGCTTGTTCATGAACTTGCTATGGCATCGTTATTGGCCATAACAAACGGTCTTGTTGCAGATGCCGAGTTTAGAAACACGGGACTCGAAAGGTCGGAAAGCCTCGCGAAAGATTTGGAGTGGTTCAAAAAGCAAGGTTACACCATACCAGAACCTTCTGAACCTGGGATTAATTATGCCGAGTATCTCAAGGAACTCTCAGAAAACGATTCTCCGGCGTTTATTTGCCATTTCTACAATGTCTACTTCGCTCATTCAGCTGGAGGTCGTATGATCGGAAGAAAGGTAACTATTGTACCTTTAACTAGGTATTTAGGTGTTTTCCTCTAGAAGGGTATTTCGGGTATCTTATGCTTAATGAGTTAATGGTAGTTAGGGTTTTTAAGCCTATATTAAGGCACACGCCTTTGATGTTTTCAATATGTTTTGTCTCGTTGCACATATCTTCGGAGAGTTCGAGTCATGCTCTCGAAAGAACGACCGCTTACGTTTTTATCAATAAGATAGTAGAAAGTTTACCTTCTTGGTGCTTTTTTCTGATTTGATTATTTGTTTGGATCCTATCAAGTTTGTGTCCTATCCGTAAATCTAAGAATGTCGTTTTCCGATAATGTTTTTTATATGTCAATAAGATTAACTCAACTAGTTGAGTATTTTAACTAGTATCCTTGAGATACGGAGTTCAAACCACACGATATACGAAAAACCGAAAATCACTCACCTTACCAAAAATAAATAATTTGGTAAAAAGCAGTGGATTTTTCTTGTAATAAAAGTCCTTGATGCTTCAGGTTAAGACTGAATTCGTATTCTTCAACAGTTGCTATTCGTTTTCGTTACTTTCAGGTGGCTGAGAAGATATTGAACGGGAAAGAGTTGGAGTTTTACAAATGGGACGGTGAACTCTCCGAGCTTTTGCAGGGCGTGAGGGAAAAGCTGAACAAAGTCGCCGAGGTTTGTCGTTTTTCCCGTGCTTCCACTTGTTCTTGCTTTATTATTAGCAGAAGCTTATCCGTGTGTTTGATTTCTTGATGAAGAGCTGGACGAGAGAAGAGAAGAACCACTGCTTGGAAGAGACCGAGAAATCGTTCAAGCTTTCGGGAGAAATTCTCCGCCTCATATTGTCTTGACGCGCTTGCTTGTTAACGGCTCGAGCCGCGCGCCTGTAATTCCGGAAACTGCCGTTTGGCGATGATATTACGATACGATTCTTGTTGATACCGCCATGGCCATGTTGTGTTGTATGAATAAGTATAGCAGTGTGGTCTTTGGTTCTATGTGTGCTCAAAATGAAAAAGCTTTCAAGTTGGTTCACAAAACGAGTCAGTTCTTTGATGATTAAACATGAGAAGCTAAAATGAAGATCGAAATACATGAACAATGCATCAATATATACATGATCCACAGAGAAAATTGATTCATTATCGAGTTATATTCAACAAAGTTAAAGTGGATTCATGTTTCTACTTTTTTATTGATTTCATTGTTCCGAGATACATCACTTTCCTTCCGGTCTCGATCTTTCCTTGAATTAAAAACTTTTCAAGAACCTGTTTTGTTAAGACTGTTTTTTCCGGGGACCGGTAATCAGGACGTGAGCCAAATTGTTGTGTGGAGGTAAACGGAGGATTGGTTGAAACGATAATGTCAAGCTCTTGGTCGACAACGGAAGTAATGTTATGATTTAATTAGGGGAAGCTTTTTCTCCTAAAATGTTTGCTACTTTTGCCACTGAAATTTGAACCCACTGAAAGTCGATTATAGTGAAGGCGAGTTCCTGAGGCAGCCGGCGTACCGCAGTCACGGGTCGCACAAGCCCTCCGCATACTCGGGCCAGATCAGTTTCATGCATTGAACTCGTGTTTGTTTAGCAATATTTCACAACATGACATAACATAATTTATATGACATAAGCCAATGTTGTGGGATTGAACCCGGGACCTCTTGGTCTAACACAGAACTTCTCAAAAGATATTTTTTTTATAACATGTTTAATAATTAAAATATATATAACTTGATTACGAAAATCGAGAAATCCGACCTATCGGATTCGAACCAGATGTTTCAAGGGATTACCTACACGGCAAAGCTTAAAGCAAAGTCTTAAAGCAATCGTACTACAAAGAACATTAAAACCATACACTAAGAGCAAATATATTTAGTTATCAATTATCATATGCAGCAAGAATGGAAATAAAAAAATATATATTTTACTTTTCTTTTAAATGTAGTGAAATCAAATGGCAGAAGACACTTTATACACTAAGAGCAAAACAAAACTTTGCTTATTCTTCTATAATCATCTTCACAATCTTAATCATTTGATCGTATACGTATACCGGAACATAATACGGAGATGGAAACTAAGCCTATACTTGATGCCCGGTGTGCGCCTCAAAATGCATAATTACATCCCCCCGGAAAAGCCTTACGGCTCCGGAGGAGTTTGCTGTCGGCCGTACTCGTGTCGTTTTGCAGTTTCTTCTTCTTTTGTTCAAAACTTGTCGTTCTCCCCCCTTTTTCTTCGGCGGAACTTTATGACGATAAAATTGACATCAGTAAAATGAATATGAATACGGTGAAACTAATTTCAACTTCTCAGACTACGGAAAAGAGCTAGTTCGCTTGTCTCTTGAAGAACGGCTTCTGGCAAATGAGGAGCCTCTCGTCGCTGTTGCTCTCCATCTCTATAACACGAGCGTCCCACTTCAGCTGCGCTGTCAGAGTTCTCGCGGATTCGATCAGAGCAGCTTTGTCTCGAATTATGACCCAACCCTACACGAATTGTAAACCTACTTCAGTTTTTCCAACAAAATTCTTTTTTTTTTTATTTTACTTAGTAATTTTCATGCCACCGAGCTAATCAAAATATTTTAGCTCTCACCGAATTTGTAAATCGAGGCAATTTTCTCGCCTATCATTGAAAATCGATAATTTTAATTAACTTTTACCGCATTGTATGCACATATTAGCGTATAGTGACAAAATCATTATAATGGAGTTACATGCGTCGGAATTGCTTAATATCAAACATCAAAAGGAAATGTATGGAGAGTGCTTGGATTCAAGAGAATGTAGAGAGACACTACCTCGGGACGGAGTAAACGATCGATCTCGGTAAATTGGTCGGCCATACTACACCTGTGCTTCTGGTTAGCTTCAAGAGAAAGAAGTCCCTCAGCGTGAACCATATCGTAGGTTCTAGGGTAAGTTGGAAACGCTTCACACCTAAAATGACCATAAATTTTTGTTAACAGTAAAATTAATTTACTAGGAAAATGTAAATTTAAAGTAGTTTACCAGTCATGCAAAACACCGACATAGCCACGGTCAAGGATAAAGGGAAGGTGGTTGGGTCCACTAGTTGGAACGACATTCATGACCCACACGGACTTTCTAGCTTCCAACAGAGCAGAGTTAAAACCACCAAAATGGGCGTTCATGTCGAGGACGTTTCTGACCATGTTATAGGGCGGCGAAGGATCCTCATCGCCGGGTCTCTTTGGATGATCGGAGAATATCAAAGGAGAAAGAAGGGACCAATAATTACGCACTGTGAGTTTCCAATTTTCAGCGTCTTCGGCGAATTCTTCTTGATTCAAACCTAAAAACATCTTGGTTAGAAAACACATCTAGAAATATATTCCATATTATCTGTAGTAATTATCAGCTATGTTTTTAGAACTTGTTCTGTTATCTTAGTTTCTATCTTAAAAAAAATTATATTTAGTTTCTCCTATGAACTTGTACAACTTTGCATTTTCCAACCAACTTTTTAAATCATTTCGTCAAATTTTTACTCAGGGCCAATACAATATACTAGCTTATGCATATGTAACATGACTTAAAATTTTTGTTTTGTGTCATAACCGACACAAAACAAAAAGTTCATAGGGAAAAATAACAACACAACAAGTTAAGGGGGCATCGCAGTTCGTATATATTTACCCTATACTACACAATCTAATTCGTAAAGTTACATACATATTTTTTTTCTCGATTATAAGTAATTCAAGGCATTGTGAAGATCAAAACTCACCATATATTGCAAGGTCGTTCTTGTTGGGGGTAGCTCTAGCAGGCCAGGCACTCTTCTCTTCAATAGGAATCCATCGGCGGCTTTGTGTTCCTCCGATGCAGGCTTGAAGAGGCCGGTAATAAGGAGATTCTACGTCATGAGCTTTACTACATAGATTAGGGCCGGCACCGGGCTTCCTAAACAAAGAAGGGGCTTGTCACACAAACCGGTTCAATAAACAGCTTCTATGATAATGTTACAGTTCCGAGTCCAAGATCTAGTCATCAGTCTCATCCAGTGAAATACTTTTGCCTTATGGGTATGTACCCTAAAACACTGGAGAGAAACTAAAATAATTGGCTAAATTACATAGTACCTAACTTCCTTTTTTCTCATTGCATAAAGCTCTTCAAATAATCAAACAATTAACTCAAATGGTCGGGTCTAAACTTTAACATAATTAAGGATAAATGAGGTCACGGTCCGTGTCAGCTAACTGTTTATTCTACAATATATTAGCACGATTTCATACCTATTTTGTGAAACAAATTTAAACAAGGGCCTTACCGGGCAGTGTAACACTTCTTTTTGCTCGTCTTCTTCCACACAACGGTTTCATCTTGTTGGGACATCAAGTCCCAGCAGAGATTTGCTGCAAATTCACGCACAAAGTTCCATCTTTTCTGATTCTCTTTGTTGCGCAGGAACGTCTGAGCATTGGTGATCGGTGATGTCCACACAAAATACCCACCGGGCTTCAGAACTCTATCCACTTCAATTAGCAGGATACCCTCTGTATCCAGAGTTGAAGAAACTGTCAGTCGTACAATGGTTTTCAGAAGAAACATTTATTGACTTTGGGAAATACCTTTTTTGTCCCAATCAATACCGCACCGTGCGCAGTGCAACATATCGAAAGACAGAGATGGATATGGCAACTGCTTTGAGGCGAAGGAGCCAATCATTGCAGGAAGACCCCTCTCAAGAGTCAACTGGACTTGGCTTCCGGAAGCCTCGTAGTTCGCTATGCACATTGTTAAGAGCTGTTTCGAAAAGAGGTGCGCTCCGAAGCTACCGTAACCACAACCAACGTCCAGGATTGTTCGTACCTGCATTATTCAATCAACATGTTCAAAGCGGTCCATTTAACGTGCAAATGAAGCTTGAGTTTATTGATGGGAACTTGTATAAACTAATTATGAAGAAAAATAGCGACCCTCTTACCCCAGATTGTATCAAGTTAGACTCATTCCTGAGACCCATCATTTCGGCAATTTGATGCGTGTAGTCTTCAATACTGTCGTACATGGGCGAAGTCGAGCGGAAAGAAATCTGCTCTTCTTCGAGCATCATCATCCTAACACACGTAAATTCAGAATTAGAGACAATATTGTATCATCTCTGAGGAAGAAACACCACTGATAATGAGATTTGACAGTACCTTTTGGTCAGGCTTCCTGAAGTAAGTACCTCCTGGGCAGTTATTTTCACATTCGCCAACCAAATCACGTCTTTTCCCGTGGGCCACCTAAGCGGAATCTTGTAGTTCGAAGGTGGAAGAACCAAGCAATTTTGCTTCATCCCGTGCGTGCAACGCCTTTCGTACTCAGTACCGTCGGTTAAACCCAACGCTAGACTTTCCGACGCATTGAAGCAAGGGATATGATTCTCAAGCTCTTGAGGACAGAATTCCATGTCTTTCAACCTCGACGAGCCTAGGGAGAGCTCGCCAATATCCCACATGTCGGAAACGAGCTGTTCTTGGAGCCGCCTGTAACCGGAGAATATGTGACTCCTCGAAGTCGTCGAAATGGAAATCGTCCACCAAAATGAACCAGTAAGTGCAAGAACGACGATCAGTGCCAAACTCGATTTCAGAAGTAGCATTGCCAATTTGTGCCGGTTTCTAGGCGTGTTGGAGATGAGCGGGTCGGTGAAACCGTTTTCAGTGATTCCATATTTGGAAGGAGAGTTATCCTGGAAAACTACACGGAGAGGAAGCCTCATTGAGAAGGAGGTTTGTTCAGAAGAAGCTCTTCTTTCCAAATCCTCTTTCTCTGTTCTATCCTTCATTTGAGAGTCGGAGAAATCACTGGTTCCACCGGAGATCCGAAATCCAGAAACTCCTCGCTGCAAAGGCCGGGACATTCTTCAACCAATTCTGAAAACACAAATAGACCAGAAATTGTTAGGTGAATCAGAGGATAGCTCAACGCAGAGAATCATATTTATTCAGCTGAATCCACAAATTAAAAAAATAAAAAACATCCATGGAAGATTCATATGCGTAAAAGCTTAAAGAAACCCAGAACCGTTCTTCGCTCATGGATTACATCAACATATGCGAATAGTATTGGCCTCAAGCTAACACAAAACCCGAACCGATTCTCTCTTAGTCTTCTCAGATGAAACTATCATTTTCCTAATTCCGAACCGAAACAATCCTAAGACAACAAAGACGGACAAGACAAAGAATGTAAGGAAATTTTGAGGAAATCAAATTAAAGCAATAAACCAATACTCGATTTCCAGAGACAAACTTAATCTCCTCAGAGGGACAAAAAGAATTATATTATAATCAATAAATCCGGGTCACCTTCTACAGTGAAATCTCTTTAAATTAATATTGTCGGAATTAGAGAATTTTATCACACTATTAATTTAATAATGCTAGTTAGAGTCGGGACGATAAGAAAATATTATTTAATCGAATTTATCGAGTAATAATTTAACAAAATTCTACTGTATATTGTTAATATCAAACTCATCGTCAACTTCAACAAGCTCATGGGACTTGCTAATCTACAGTAACACCTTTTCTTTTGAAGACTAAATCAATAATAAACCAAAAAAAAGCGGCAAATGTTTCATTGATTACCTTGGAAGCGAGCGAGCGTGATGAAACCGATGAATGGAGCGATGAACAGCCTACAGAAGCCCTAATTCTGTAACCAAAATCAGTCAACAAACAAAGCAAACGGCAAACAGAGAGCAATAAAGCAGTAAAGCGAATCAAGCAGTCGTACTCACCAGATTCGATGAGATTGCGAGGCAAGCAAGATCATCGATCTAGCAACAGATCTCGCAGTCCGAGCCCGTGACTGAGTCGCCGGCGAGCAAGGGCGATGGAGAGAGAAGAAAGGGACAAGTCCCGGTGAGAATTCCCGGCGACTCAGCCCAGTCGAGCAATGCACGAGAGGAGGGAGAAGATGAAAGCAGCAGAGAAGAGCGAATCAGCCCAGTCCCATACAGAGAAGAGGAAGAAGATGAAGAATACAAGAGAGAGAGTGAAGGCAATCTTCGAGGTCTCAGTTCTGCGAGTAACAATGGCGATTTTGTAAAGCCTTAAGAACGTTTGGAGTTTTAGCAATGGATTTTATTTTTTATTTTATTTATTTAATTTTGGGATCGACCCACTTGAATTGAATTGTTAATAAGAAAATTAAAAAAAAACTTGCATTAAAATAGAATTATATAATTTTATAGCTGACATATGATGTGTGAAACGGTGGTAGATCTGACCAAGCTATACACATTACACACATCACTATATGACACTCCAATTTATTACATTTTTCTTATTTTTGGGACCGCTATATATATACATTTAATTTTTCTTATTTCGGCAAAACTATTAATTTATTTTGGAAAATGTAAGCGACATATTCTTTTTCTTATATTTATATGAGTGAAAATACTAAAAGTTTAGCTGTATATTCCTAATATTTAAAGTTTAGCTAAGTGTAAATCGTGTATTCCTAATATTTATTTTTAATCTCCCAAATAAACATTAAGAATATACCACTTACATTTGATCAAATACTTACTACTTTTGTCGAAGAAAAGAAACACAAAGAAAATGTGGCTTCGCAAGCTAAGTATTTGGTATTTTTGCCGTTATTTTCTTCTTCATACTACTGTTTTATTCATATTGAGTCAAAATCAATTAAAGTTATATATTTTTAAAGTTTAATTGTAAGTTTACATGTCTCCCTCGTGTAACAGGCTTCGATGAAATACGAAATACGGACGGAATAAAATAGTATTGCATTAAGTAAAAGATTTAATACATATACCTCAAAAATCCTTTATGAATATTACTGAAACTACTTATCAATATCATAGTACAGAGAACATGATAGTTACTATTATGTAAATAAAAGCCTGATATTTGTTATAATGGCATATCATTTATCAATATGAATTCACATATAGATTTTAGATCTCGCTTCTTTTCATTTTCAATTCGTTGACAATCATAATTAAGTTCAACGCGTTTCTTGGGTTCGAATTTTCATGTCGATTAATTTCCAAATTGCATAGATTAGCGACAATCATAATAATTAATAAACAAAAGTTAAATTAAATGTTAATTTAAGCAGTGACCTATCAACCAACATTTCTTAATTTAATTACGGGTCGAAAAGGGCAATAACGGAAAGTTGCAGCACACAACCGTCCAAATTGCTAGAGTCTGGCTATTTACCTTTTACCCTTCTCGTTGCTGTCACTTATTAATTAAATAAATAGATTCTGTTATAAACATACGTCCACGTTATTAACTAATTGGGATGAATATTATAACGCAGAACTATAGGTTATGAATTATTAAATCAACGTAAAGAAATTCTCTCTCTTTACAAGAGAAGAAGAAGAAGAAGCTGCTTTTTCAGTGGTGACAATATAATTATTTTATTATTATTTTGATAAGGGTGAGATGGGAATATTTAAATGCGGGGAAGAAAGTCACGTACTCGGATCACATGCAACGATGAGAAGCGATTTATTGTAATTTAATAAAGAGACAAGAAAATAGAATATAAATAATTAATTATTATATAATATTATTATATGATGTGTAAACTGTAAAGTATAAAATACCACCAAGGCTGGGCCGAGAGGCAACGCGTTTGGCTGTCGGTGAAGAGAGGAGCGATGACGTGTCACAGCTCACAAAGCGGCTATTTTGCTTACACCTATTTTGCAGTTATGTCCTTTAACTTTTGGTATTACTGCACTATGCTTCTTAGTATTTAGGTTTTGAAAGTAATTAATAATCTTTTTGCTTGTGAAATATGGGTGATTTTAACTTATGTAGAGCACATAATATTTTGAAGGTTATTTTTTTTTCTCTAATACTATTAGACTTTCATTTTACTTGTTTTTTTCTTTTAATAGGTGGCGAATTAGGATACAAATTTTGAATGACTCGGAGATGATTGAAGAAATCATAATTAAATTAAGTATAAATTTGAAAATAAAAAATATGATTATGACAAATAAGATGAGCACAACTGTATTTGTCAATTCGTATAACATGTTATACCGAATTCATTCGATAATTCATTGATAAAAATATTTGTAGATAAATCATGTGTTATGCGCAACCAACCCGCATCTTAAGAGTTTTGTTAATTTCTGTGAGTGTAATTTTTTATATAGAAGTTTACGGAAATTACTGCTAATAATTAAAAATTCAGGGAAAAACAGCAATTTCATACAAACTTGGAGGGTGTGAACTGCAAATACTGTTTTCTCTTTGTGCAGTGGCGGTGGCTCAAACGCGGAATCACCGTGACCAACAAAACCCGTTGACAAACGAACACGTCACGGGACCCTTAACGTTTCTCCGTCAGTTCAGACGGAATACTGACGTGTAAAAGAATAATCATCAACTCGCTGCATCCGCTCGTGGGGTCCACGCGTCGCCGTCATCACGTAGGAGATCCTTCTTTCTTCGCCCCGAGGCCCAAGGGGATAGATAAGCGTCCTGAAATTTCGGTCAAACTTCATTTAAATAATCATTACATAAATATACAAAGATTGATTATTAATTAAAGGGTTAATTCCAGTAAAACTTTGAATATTTTAAAAAATGGACTAGTGAGTTTTAATTTTTTTTTAGAAATTATAAAAAATGCTCATTTTGTGTAAAAGGTTTAAAAAAAATGCCCATGTGTGAGAGTAAAAAATACACAGTGGACATTTTTCTTACACCTTTGAGACAAAATTGGTATTTTTTAAAGTAGCCCTTCTTTTTTTACTTGACAAAGTTTCAATTCTTTGGTTTCATATCCCTATTGGTTATTGTCAAAATTTTCTTCTTCCACGTAACTTATGCCACGTCAAAATTTCGGTTTTGCATTTTAGTTCTTTTTTTTTTAATCTGGATAAGTTCCTACTCTCTAGTTTTTTCTCCTCATTTCACTTCCGTGAAAATTATGAACAATGGATTATGCGGTTTTCGGAGCTTGAAAAAACAATTGTGCTCGCGTTTAAGTATACATCTCAATATTGTCTTTGATCGTCCAACTTTCTGATGGCTAATTTTCCCAAGAAATTAGGACAAAATTTATAACGGTGGCATGCGTAACGGACGGTGGAGGACCAAAATTTTGACGAAAGTACCAATAGGGATACAAAAGTAGATGATTTAAACTTTATCTAGGCAAAAAAAAAACTTACTGGTCTATTTTTTTAAATATTTGTACTTTCATCGATTTTAACCCTTAATTAAATAAAACTCATCAAATCAAATGGGAGCTCATTGATCAGATCAGAGGCTTATTTAATTTATGTAAACATTAAATCTGATTAAATACGATGAAAATTCACAAAGAGTAATACATACATATTATATGGTGATATATATATGCTTTGACTAAAGTCTAAGCTAATGAGTCATCACGTTTGACAAAGGAATAGATCAACTAGTTTTTGTAGATATGATTTTATATAGTTTCCGTATGGAACCAAAATTTAGTTACAAAATTATTGGAATTTAATTTAATTTAGTAAAAATTGGTTGAAGGAATTATTTATGACGTTATGGTGACGTGGCGTTTTGAAAGTTGACAAGGACATTTGTGACACTGTATACACATGACACGAGTATAGGTTAGAATTGGCAGTGGGGTTCACGAGAGTTTGTAAGTTGGTTGTAATGGTTATGTTGTGGTGGATATTGTTGGTGCGTTTTGGCACGGCACTATATAAATAGGACTTGTCAATTGTCAAATTCTTCAATCAACATTGACTAATTATTTGTTACTTTTCCTACAATACACACACACATAACCTAACGGTGCATGCTTAAATGTGCACACCCCTCACCAACCTTAATTTTGTATGATTTTGAGAGATTCAATTGGGGTTTATTTGAAAAGAAAAAATTGAGTTTGAGGATCAAGTGGTAATTTTGAAGAAAAAACTTTTTTAATGCTAAAAGAGTGTAGCCGCAAACTATCCGGACTCGTACCAAAAAGAAATTAATGTTGGAATATGTCGGGTTTTTCTTTTACTAGAGTGATCATATAGATCAAGATTACATGTACTCGTATGGTGTAAATATTATATAATATAATTGTAGTGTAAAAATAATTGACACTATTAATCAAGATTATATATACACAAAATTTTATATTTCTCTGGCATTGGATTCACGATATTTCGAAGAGTAATTTTATAAACTTATCACCCATCATATAAACTTGGTGAGTAAACAAGATTGTTTGGCCTAGTTGATTACTAGACTCTTTGAGAGATTCTGGGTTCAAACGCGTAATTTAGACCGAAAGTGTCTTACTCTAACAGTGCGAATGTGTAATCTTGTTCTATAGAACTATTTTACTTAAAAATAAACTTGGTTAGTATAGTTGGGATTTTAAACCCTGCCTAATATAATTTCTACACTAGTTATATCTAGAAGCAATTATGTATTGTTTAGTGGAAGAGGCACTGAAAGTGACAAAGTTAAGTGATTAAATCCTAACTGAAAGTACCCCACTTATCCTACCCCCAATATTACCTTCGTACATTACAAATTATTAATTATTAATGTTACTTCTACGTACCCTACAACTTACAATACAAACAAAATGTTTTCTACTTGCAAACAATAATTATTAATCCGTTTTGCTTTGTCCAAGGCCTGAACCAGCCACGCCTGCCAATAAGTCAATTTACCACTATTTTTTTGCAATTTAAATCCTTTCTTTTTGTTCTTATTTCTCTTCCACTTCTTTCTTTTGGATCATCTACAATTTGTTAAGAGTGTGAAGGATTGCACTTTGATTAGAGTCGAATTAAAAGGAAACTACTCCTAGTGTCATGGGCGTTTTCCAAAAACCAAAGTCCGACTCAAAAAAAAGTAAATCTAGCTCTGGTTCAAAAAAATCAACCGAAATTCCAACTTGAAAAAAAAAAGACAATAGTCCAACACGAAAAAGGACAACGAAAATCCGATTAAAAAAAGACGGCAAAAGCCCGATCATGATACACGTCAAAAGCGTGCCTGAACAGGCGCGCGTGCACGCCTAAGCGCGCCTAATCATCCTGTTAGTCACCCGTCGGTGACGAGCAAGTGTGAGTCACAACCGCTTAACCGTTTCTCCAGCCAGCCAGAGCTTGACTTTCAGTCAAGCTCGGTGACTTAATCAACGCGGCATTTTTTAGGAATCTCTATAAATACTCAAGCTGAGTATCAGAGAGAAAATATCGTTCACAAATAGCAGAAACAAGAAAACTTCAGAGAGAAACCAGAGAGAGAAGAGGGAAGCTTTCTTGAGAGACAGAAAGCTCTGGCGGTTCCAACGGTGGAGACGACGGCGAACGACGGCTGGAGGTGACGAGGAGAACTCGGCAACGACGGAGAGAAGCGGAGTGTCTTCTTGGGAATCCGATCGGAGTCTCGGTACAGTGTCGGCGAAGGTTCGTATCACCGGGAAGTTGGGCGTCGGTGGTGTCTGGTTGATCGGAGTGGCTCAGGCGTACCGGTGTGGAAGTCTACACGACGGAGGTGATTCTGTGGATTCGGGTAGCTCATCGGAGAGTGCAACGAGCAGGTGTGTTTGGCTGGGATAGTCGGGAAGATTGTATCTAGGGTGTATACGAATCTTTGTAACCGATTATAAGATCAATAAAGTCGCGTTGGTCGGGTTCATCTGTCGTGTCGTGCTTCCGCAATTGTGTTCGTTTGTCAATCTTGGTGCTCGGGTTGTTGGGTGAAATCCCTAACACATCCCGATGGGATCTTTTTTCCCCCAAAAGTACTACACTTGGTCTCCCTATTAAAATTCATGTCGTCATTCTCCACATTTGAGTAAGTTTTTCTAAACCTCACAACATCTGCACGTTTATCTCCTCAAACACTTCTCTCTAAGTGAAATTATGACTACTAACATAGACTCAACTAATCTTGAGCGTTGGAGCGAGCGTCAAAAACAACACCTCCGCTCTCCTATAAGTTCACGTGTTCTTCTTTCTTCAAAAACTTACGGTTCTATCTCTGAGCCTAGCTCGGGAGTAATGATCTTCCTTCTTTAAGAGGAGCAAAGGAGGTTATCGAGAATAAAACAAAACAAACTGCTCAAAAATATTTTTCAACGAAGCTGAGCCTGCAAGTTTAGAATCTTCCCGCTTGTCCACCTTGCGATCATAGAATCCAATCTGAAATCGAATTAGAGTTGGTTTTAAGTGTTAATCCATTTTTCAACATTGCATTTCCGCGTTGGTCAAACTCAAACAACGTCTCATTTGAGTTGGGTATCTTTCCTTTCCAATTTCCATCATACAAGTGTATGGAACAATAATTTGATATTTGACTACCTAAAATCCCCATTCTACCTACATATTACGCCCATTTCCAATATCAACTAATTATTGATATAGCCTTACGTAATTTGCATAATTTTCGCCTACATTACAAAACTTTACTTTTGAAGTCTACTAAAAAGCCATAGTATATAATGAAGGGAAAATATGGCATAAGTATCTAAAATCTTTGAAAAATTGACATTAATTTTTTTTTTAAGTAGTAAAAGTCGTCAAATTCTTATTTTGTGTCTTCGGTCATGTTTTCGTTCTAAAATCGTTAAGCAACGCCTCGCATCACGTTTTTATACCCATTAAATATACCATTGCTTATCATTGATAAATTAGTTTAATTTGTTTTTATTAAAAATGGTATATTTAATGGGTTTAAAAACGTGATACATAACGCGATACAAAATAAGAGTTTGACAACCCCTGCCACAAAAAAAAAAAAAAAGATTTAATGTCAATTTTTCAAAGACTTTGGGTACTTATACCACTAATTTTCTTATAATAAATGAACAAATTGTACCCGTCTATTGCCTACAAAATTTGTATTGGTTTTGAGTGAAGAGGGCATTAGAAGATAAATATGGGGATTTAAAATGGAGCAAGAAAACAAAGTTGTCAATTATTTCCAATGAGTTAAATTAGGTAAAGTATTATCAATGATTGCAAGAGTGTGTAAATGTTCTCCACTAATTAGGTGGTCACTTTCTGCTTACCTGTATAGCATAGCATAGCACCACCGTTTTACTATTTCTGCCATTATATTTTAGAGGTTCATTTGCTTCTCTTCTCTATTATATGCTTTTTTCAAGCTTATTAACTCACTCAATATATGCAACTTTCTTTTTCTTGATTTTAGATAAATGGGGATTTCTCCATATACATTGTATTATTTTCTATTAAGCTTTCAAACTTCTAATACCAGAGCTTAGAGCTGCACATTTCCACCGCGACACGCACTCGCGACGAGTCGCGACGCCTTCCTGGAGTTCGCGACGTTCGCGACGCGCAGGTTGAAATTCGCGACGCGTCGCGACGTGAGGTAAAAGTCGCGACTCCTGAGGCTCGATCCGCGCACTTGATCCGACGGCCACGATCTCGCCACGTCAGCGATCCGATGGGTGTGAATTTTTGTGTTTGTTTTGGGCGTAAATCCCTAAAGTTTTACCCGAATTTCAATAAAATTTCACCCACCTCAATAATTATTCACCCACCCAACTATCTCCTCCAACACTATAAATACCACCCCTTCCTCCCTCATTTCCTCACCAACAATCTTCCATCTCTCTCTCAAATTCTCAAAGTTCTCTCAATTCTCAAAGTTCTCTATTATGTCTCGAAGAAGCGGTAATTCCGGGGGTCGAAGGACGGCTAGGAGGTTGGAACCCCAATTTCAACCCATGGCTCCCGGCCAACCTACGCCCGACGGCTATATCCCCGTTATGCTACCGACAGAAATTTTTCCTTCCCCACCAAATCCCGATTACCCCGATGATACGGTACGGTCTCTACGACCTAGTCTAGTCCGGGCGATGGGCGCGCACGACGCCAATCCGGAGCGTGTGCCCAAGTTTTGGTCGACGCGGTAGCTCAATTAAGGGCGGGAAATAACTCAAGCAAAGATTGGATCGCGGGGAAGCATCGGGATCCGGTATGCCACCGGCACGAACGGACGACACGGACGGCGCACCAGACGAAGTGAAGCGGTACTACGGCCTTCGGATCGACGACCAATCAACTGAGTTCGATGTCATCAGGTGGTGGAAGAATGAACGGGAAAGATTCCCGATATTGGCAAGAATGGCGAGGGACATCCTGTCCATCCCCATTTCAAGCGTTGTATCGGAGAGCTCATTCAGTACAGCTCAGAACATCATCGACGATCGGAGGTCCTCAATAACCAACACACACCTCGAGCAAGCCGTGGTGTTCAACGATTGGATGTTCCGCAACCCCGTAATCGGCCAACGTTCCGAACCAACCGAGCTTGAGCTTATGACTGAACGGTTTAACGCCTGGTTCCCGGAGTGATGCAAAGCTAGCGCCAATAATGATGTGCTCTTTCCTCTCTTGGTTTTTAGTCCCTAAGGAGGGTTTTACAAGAGAGGTTTTAGTTAGGCATCTTGTCATGTTTACACTGAATATTACAGCTTTCTTCCACCTTATTGTAATATTCACAATGAATAATACAACTCTTTTTTTTAATATCTCGTTTTGTTATATTTATTTATTTGTTATTAAATATTTAAAAATAATATTATGTTACAAATTTACATTTTTAACATTTAAATTCGGTTAAAAACTAACAATTAACAAAGTTAAACATCGGAATAAAATATACAACTTTTGCCGCAACCCAAAAAAACCTCTCTTTCTCTCTCGAGCCACCAGTTCGCGACCACATCGCGACGCGCCGCGACCGCACACGCCACGACGCGTCGCGACGTGTCTTCTCGCAGTTTTGGCGACCGAGTCGCGACGTGCCACGGCGATGAGATGTGCAGCTCTACCGTTGTGTGGAATAGTGTGCTATCTTTCAAAAATTTAGAGTGGTACTTCTGCAAAAAAAAAAATGAAAATAAAAATTGGGAGGCAAAGCATACTGATAATCAAAGTTAAGGGGCTTTCCTAAGCAATTAGTTTGTGTAATTCAGTTAACTACATCTCTATGATAAATGCTATGCTATCATTAATGGTGATTCAGAATTTAGTCACCAGTTGGTGAAAGAGCCAAACATAATAAATAATAAATAGGATAATTGTGATAAAAAAAAAAAAAAAGTACTCAAACTTTTGAAATTTAGGTGGTGTAATCTTAAATTTTTACTTGTGTGGCAGATTAAGTACCTAAAAATTCAAAATTTGAGTCAGCGAAGGTCTTCGTTCGAACAACATTATTGAATGCTATATATAGTACACATGTAGGGTTAAAATTTAACATGATTTTCTCAAGATTTATCCAAGTATCTTCTCAAATAATATGGCATTGACGAACGTCGATAACAAACCGATCTCAACCCTACACTTTTACCATATAGAACGGTCAATAACATTGTTACATACAACAGAGACATTGTCCAACACAAATTTTGAGTCTTTGAATACCTAATCTTTATAATTAAGAGCACCATATTACACCGCTCGATTTTTAAAAAATTGAGTACTTTTATCATCATTATCACCCATAATAAATATTTACGGCACAATATATTAAATTTAGAAGTACCATTATACCCTATATATGATGATAAGCATTAAAGAAGGACAATCATGGTGTATAAAAGGAAAGTGCAGGTTTTCTCTTTTCATCCCCTCGTGTGCTGATGTGGCAAATCTACCTAGCTTGCACAAAAATACACTGTCTTCTTTCTCGTACCAACTTAAACGACACAAACAAATGAAAAACGACAACTGCATCTATTCTTGGCTCTACATTTTTTTGTCTTTTTTTTTAACCGCCATGACAAGGGATTTTATATATTTTTTACTCTAGGACGATCTAATAGTAATGTATGCATGGTTTTTTTATTTATTTATTTATTTTTTATCAAAAAATCAATTTAACGGTAAAAGTCGAATTTATCGAATAAAAATTGAGCATGTGCTTATCACTCGATTGTGGTATTCAATTTTCATAAAAATAGAAAATCATGGAGAGTAAAATCTAACATCTATGTTTAATTATTTATATCTTATATATGTGTTGGTATTTTAAGTTTATGATTTTTCTAGCTTATATTTATTGTCATTTTTTATTTCATGACCATGTTTAATGGAATGCTATTTTTTTTTATCTTAATCAATAGTTACTAATTTTTAGTCTATTTTGATAATTTTATATGAAGCTATAAAGTACAAAATCAGTATAGCCAGAATCAATAGTCGCTTCACTAAACATCAAATATTTAATAAACATAACTTTTTTTTCTTTCATAAAATGTTATTCGGTTTTGCTTAAAAAAAACCCGATAAATTTCATTTTCGTTCTTTAATTGATAATGTACCGCCTTTATTTCCCGCCTTCGCAGCCGGAATAAATTAGCAGCCCTTGAAATTGAAATAGGCCAGCGCTGAGCTAATTGTGTATTATTGAAGATTGAATTAAAGAGGCTAAAAAAAAGTGTGATTAGATAGATCTCTTTATTCTTAAATAGACTAGACATAAACCTATATATCAATTCATACGATAATTATATAATAATTGAGCGTCGTTTCTTGAAGAAGAAGCATAGGGACCCACAAGGACATCTAATCTAGTGTTTAGTAGTGTTCACACAAGTCACATCAGCAGTATGGACAAATGGGTATATGTAGACTTAAAGTTCTCTCACTTTTTTATTTATTAATCTTTCTTCCATTTTAATGGAATGGAATTTCAATATACAGCTATAGATTCACACCTACACAAAAGAAGAAGAAGATGAAGAAGAGTATGGTAACTATGGACGAACAATTATGTCATGTCGTTTCATTTCTAAGCAATGAAATCGACAACCATTTTCACTGATTTGTTCACTATTTATAAGAAAAGAAAAGGTCAAGGTATGTAAAAAAAATGGCACGTGATGTGTTCCAACAAGAACGCTCAACAATTAACACATAATCGATCTAATTCTATGAATGACACCACAAACATGTCACGTGTTTCAGTGTATATATATATATATATATATATATATATATATATGTGTGTGTGTGTGTGTGTGTGTGTTGAAATTGACTACAATTCATTGATATTCTATACGTATTTAATTTGATTTAAAATAGATTTATATAATGTATGGTAGTCAATTAGATGAAGAGTGAAATTCAAAATAATACTGAAAAACAGGAAGACATTATCGAATAAATCAAAGGCATATATATAAACAAGGAAACTAAGGACCCATCAATACATGTGATGTGTTTAATACTAGAGTGAGACCTTATTTTTTTGTGACTAAATAGCTAAGAAAGAAAAACGACGGTCCACATCATGCATGTGACCTTTCCACAATATCAATCTATTTAATTTCTATGTCAATTAAACATTTTATAATGTGTGTAACACGATACTGATCACGACTGCTCTGTGATATTACATCATATTAATATCATAACACAACTAACTTTGTACCTTTGATGAATCCATGCCTTATTTCTATAGAGTATTCAACCCATCAAGGCACGTTTCAAATAATAATAATAATAATAATAATAATAATAATAATAAATAGCAGCATCAAACCTTAAGTATCCAAAATTACTTTCAAAGTATTGAAAATTATACATTCATTTGTTCCTCTTTTACGTCGTCACTATCCAGACATAAAATTACAAGTGCGGCGCGATGATGATTCCACGACATTATCCCATTTTATTCGAAATTCCACATTCTTCTAATGTGTACCATCAAAATTTAGCTGAAATGGTGGTGCACGTTAGGGGTGGAACCGGAAACTGGGGAAGTTAGTTTTTTTTACCCTGTTTCGAAAATCCGGGATTTTTTTTTTGGTACCGGTTTCGGTAACAGTTCCGTTTCTAAATTTTCCGGTTCTGGCTATGGCTCCAATTCTAAAATTTCATAGTTTCGATTCTAAATTTCCTGGTTCTAAAAGTGTTTGACTTAAAAATGACATGTAGTTTTTAAAATCAGTAACTAAAAAAAGACAACAAAAATATATATTACACTAAAAACGTCATACTAAAAACTTAAAAATGACATGTGGTTTAAAACCAGAACATGTACCGAAAACCGAGAATTATTTTAGGTGCCGATTCCGTGTCTCGGAGGGAACCAGGAAGTACCGGTTCCTTATTTTAAGCTAAATTTTTTGAATTTTTAAAAAGATCGGTCCAGTAGCGATATCAGTATCGAGACAAAACCGGAAAACGGTTACAAAGTTTTTACTCCTAGTGCACGTTGGCGAAACTTGAAAATTAGCTGAAATTAGATAATAATGTGGTATCATCAACGTGCCACACCTGTCATTTAAGGTCTGGGCAGTGACAGAATAAAAGAGGAACCAACGGATTTATAATTCTGAACACATAAAATATTTTTTGCCACTATTTTGAAGTTTTGGAATATAGTTGTAACTTTGAATGACTTAGAGGTATTTATGTCGTTATTTTCTCTAATTATAATAATATTAAAAAAAATCAACCATCACGGCCAATCGGAACTCGCAGCAAGCAACGGGTGTGAGCCTATCCGGTTCGGCAACTGGCACCCGGATTAGGATGGGCAAGTGTAACCCATCACGTGTAGTGATAAGGGGCAAAAAACTATTTGTGCCCAATTTATAAAGATAGGCTGCTTATTCTTTTCGTATTTTTTATTTTCTTAAACGGAAATAAATTGAGCGGCGGGCGGAGAAATCTACCCGTAAATTGAACTCGTGTTGTGGGCAGCCCGCGCTAGCCCGCTGCCCAATATCACAAGGCAAGGAGGCTCATATCGCGGCCAATTATAACTGGCAAATTTATGAGAATGCAAGGTTAGTTGATAGCTATTAATAGAGAGGAGGAAAATCTAAACTATAAGCTATTAAGAGAAAAGTAAATGCTAATTTGATGTTAATTATCTAATAAATACTAAACCAATCAATGTGGAAATATGTGGGACACCAATTGATGATTTAATGTATATGTAACATCAAAATGTAATGCCCAACTAACGTTTCTTATCTAGAACTTCAAATATTAATATACAAATCTGCAAAGACATGGATAACGATCAAAGGAATTTGCAGAAAAAAGTAATATATTTTATCACTTAGAACAATTTAGTCTTTATGATATCTTGTCAACAAATTAGTGTTTAAAAGTTAACAAATTGGCTTTCGACATTTAAATTGCGACAGAAGTACAAATATTTGTTTTTACGGAAAAATGTCTATTTTTTACGTACAAATACAATTATTTGTCATTAAAACAAATTTATACTTTTGTCACAATTTTAAAGTCAAAAGGCAATTTTTAATCACCAGAGACTGATTTGTTAGCAGAATAACAACATACATAATTGTTCCACCAAAAAATATAACAGAAAGACTAAATTACTTTAAATGGTAAGATATGTACTTTTGCCGCAAATTACTCGAGAAATAATTACACTAGGAAATTTACGTGACTGTTATATGTACTTTAAAAAGCACGCCCAAAAGACTCCGAGTGCATGTAAACATGATCAGGTGACTGCATGGGAACTGACCTTTCTCCATACATAAACATAATTACAAACTCTAAGTCCTAAGACCATATTATATTATTATTATTATTATTATTATTATTATTATTATTATTATTATATATCAGTCAACATCTTTAAAATTACACTAATAATTGTACATAAAACACAATAATTTCAAATTAACATTGGTAAGTATATTATTATATTATTATTATTATTATTATTATTATTATTATTATATATCAGTCAACATCTTTAAAATTACACTAATAATTGTACATAAAACACAATAATTTCAAATTAACATTGGTAAGTAAAAAAAAAAATATTGTTGATAATAAGAGAAGAGAGCGACAAAGACAAAGATTGATTGTTCCCTTTATAATCCACAAACTAAGGCCTTGTGGACCAACTCTTTCACATGCAAATTCCAACATTATTTGTCACACAAATTATTATTATTATTATTATTATTATTATTATTTCCACACATATTTCGAATCGATTACCCATTTCCTAAGTTTGCCTCGCACACAATGGGGTCCAGAGTTTTCAACCACTGTTTATTTCCTTAAAAAACCATGATTTTTTTTTTAAATTTATTTATTGAAAAAATAGAAAACGACAAGGTTTTGGTAGGTTCACGTAGATTATTTTTACATTCTTGCGTAGTACTATTTATCGCCGTAATATGAGGAACATTTACATAGCAATTAATGAATGAAAATGGATATAAAGCAACAAGGAAAAGAAGGGGTGTAATAATTAAGTATTTGCACCGACACCCCAAAGCATTAACTAATGGAATGAGAATCCAATACGACAAGATAAGGTAGTTTATTATTAATAATAATAAATTAAAGGACCACTGTTTTATTATGTGATATAATAATATATTGATGAATTGCACGTTGGTAGTTGATGAGTATTTCAGAGTATTGGAGGGTTCATAAATGGTAACGCAAAGAGGGCACGCAGTGAGCTCCAAGGGCTCAGAGATGTGGTTTCCAAATTGGTTTATACCACTTGTGTTTGCATGTGCATGCGTACTACGAGTACGTTACTTTCTCATCACCATTCAATACTTGGTCCTCTTTTGCCTCAAAAATACCTATTGTGCGATATCATTAAAAAGTGCAAGCAGATACGAGACTACCCTCAATCATATATGATTTTTTGTTTGTTTTTGAATGGTTAAAAGGAGAGGTGCAACACGAGGACTTCGCAGGAAGTCATCCATCTTAGTACTAGTCTTGCCCAAGCACGCTTTAATTCGGAGTTCTGATGGGATCCGGTGGATTAGTGATGGTATGATGACACCCTCAATGATATATGAATTTGAACCCCATGAATTGGGGATTGATTTTTTCAAAACAAGCGTGAAATATGAATTCTATTCATGCCCGCAATTCAATAGGAGTATTAAAAAACCGAAAAACTAAGCAAGGAATGATAAATTCTAATTGTAATCTAGTTGAGAAAGGGCCGACTAGAGCTTACTATTGGAAGTTGATTTTAGGAATACGGAATACCTTGATTGTGAATTCCGAAGTGATCGATATACATAATTAAAACGTGACTTATAAACCGTATGTTAAGTTGAAAAGCGGTATGATACTCAACCTTAACTAAGTGTGCCAACAAAGTCTCAATCATTTTTTTCAATAACATTAGTACTTAAAATTCACAAAATCGAGTTGAGCTAAGATCCAATTTAACATATGCTAAGTTGGAAGCCTGCGTGTAACTTTTCTAATTTAATAAATTTAATATATTTCGGGATGATATAGACGAAATTAGACCCTGGCAAGTTTAATCTTCTAAGTGCGCGGGATCTTCATATTATTTATTTTATTTTACTTGGTGCTCTAGTTAAATTTGTTCTTAACAAAATGACTAAATTAGGATGAGAAATGCTTAGATCTCACGATGACTATATAATGTGATTTATTGTAGAAATTAACATTACAAATTTGGAAAAAGCAGCTTTCAAAAATTTATCAAAAACAGTCACGTTTATTAATTGTCAACTATTCGTACGATGATTCCCATGCAGTGAGAGAGTGGGCCAAATTACCTTATACATGACATGTTGGAAAAATTATACTTTTATTTTAGGGATAATAGCGGCAAAAGTGGCCAAAGTTAGGCCAAGTGTGCAAATAAGTGGCCAAACCAATTTAATATCGGCATAAGTAGCCAAAGTTTACCAAACCGTGGACAGTACAAATTCCATCCATTTCATGTCAACGCCGTTAGCCACGTCAGCGCTAAAATCGTTATTTTTTCAATTGGTTTGAGATTTTAGGTCAATATATGAAAACATGATATGAACATCAAGAAGACCAATACTAAAATCAACATTAAAAATAATATATGAATATCAAGAACACTATATGAACTTCAAAAATGTTACATGAACAATAAAAACAATATATCAACATCAATAGCACAAAAAACTTCTCTAATAAATATAAAAATATTGCCATAAGCAAAAATACCCATTTAGCCACAAGTTTTTTTTTTTTAATTACTCATTGTGTGTATTAAAATGAACTAAAATATGTATGTTTTAATACGTTTGTACAAAATAAAAATTTCATTAATAATGTTGGCCTAACATTGTTAGTTAGAGTCGAGGCTAAAATCGAGACTTTGTAATATTATTTTATTGAGATATATTTAATTGTTAGAGACCCAAAATTTTGTTTAAGGAAATACCCATTTAGCCACAATATATTTTTAAAAATATTACTCATTTTGTGTATTAAAATGTACCAAAATGGGTAGTGTTTTAAAAACTTTGTAAAAAAAGTGATAATCTCGTTAATAATTTTGGCCTCATTGTTAGTTAGAGCCGGGACTAACGGTGTTGACATGAAATGGATGGAATTTGTACTGTCCACGGTTTGGTAAACTTTGGCTATTTATGCCGATATTAAATCGGTTTGGCCACTTATTTGCACACTTGGCCTAACTTTGGCCACTTTTGCCGCTATTATCCCTTTATTTTATTTATTTATATTAACATTAATGAATTTAAAAATAAGATAAATGGGGTGAGAGACGCTCGACAGCTGGACCTTCGTCAGGAATGGATAACTCTATTATCGATTATGCAATTTTAAAAAAATAAAAAAAATAGCGAGCTATGAAACGACAATAGTATAGAGAAAGAACAAACGACACTAAAGAAAGCAATTCAGCGAAATAAAACTAGGACTATATATAGATAGATAGATAATATTTGTGGCATAAATATCGAATCCTACACCAAATGTATTGGTACATTTCATTTTATTTTATTTTTTATGTGGTAATCAGGGGCGGACCCAAGACTCTAAGTGGAGAGTGACGAGACATAGATAGACTATATAAATTATATGGCGTCCTAGTATTTTTTTTTACTGAGAGCAAATTAAGATGATAATCTAACATGCGATTTTTTCTTTTAGTAATTACTTTTATAATAATATTTATTATAATATGGATCAAATTAAGTAATCACACAAAGTTAAAAATAAAAAATAAAAAAATCAGATCAATTAATAAACAAAATAGGAGATGGTGAGGGCTTGATTCGAACTTAGACGTGCTAAGTAAAAGAAGCGGAAAAAAAGGCTCCGTAATCATAGAACCAGACTACTCTTTTATTCCTTAGAAGGGATAGATTAATATATAATAATGTAGCTGAATTACTTTTTTAGCTAAAGATTTAAGGCATATATAGTCGAGCCGTTCGGCTCGGGGGTGATATTAGCCACCCTCAAACATAGTTGGGTTCGCTCCTGGTGGTAATAGTATTGGTGGTAATAGTATTTAAAGACCACAGACAATTGGCGAGATCAAATTTTGTCCATGGAAAATTAAGTTTTGTTAAGCTAGACGCGTGTGTGTCTAAACTTTAATAAAAGTGTTGAAATATGTTTTTGGAGTTCAATCATAGATGAACAAATATCTCTTGTGTAACAGGTCTTAACGAGACAAATAAGACATAAACGGAACTGTACCATGACACTAATTTACGACAATTCAATATTGTTGAAGCCAAAAGAGATATAAAAGAATATGCAGGCGCACTTAGTAAAATATTGATACTTATGCCCCAAATATCCTTAAAAATAGATAGCAGAAACGACAATAAAATGGAAACGACAGAAACCGAAACGTAATCAATAATTCAAGGGATAATAGCGGTATAAGTCCTCAACCTTTACCTAACTGGGGCGGCATACCCCTAATCCCATTTAATAGCGGCAAAAGTATCAAAAGATGATTTTCATCTATATAATGTTAACAGACGTTAGCTCTGCCACGTCACACTCTCTCAGTTGCCAAATCATTAGCCAGAAGCCACCTTAGCAGCCACTGAAAAAAATTACTATACATTTTCAGCGAAGGCAGGAATTGAACTGGTCGTAGGAGTGGAGAGACATGCTTTACCACCACACCAATGTTTTTGCCTATATGACATTGTAAAATTAAATATATATATATACAAGTAAATACCTAGCAATAAGCAACTTTTATTAAGTATTTTGAAATGATTTTTTTTTTCAACGTGATAAAATTAAGTACTTGGTGATCCATGACAGTGTTTTAAACGTGTATTCATAAAATATAAAATTACGTATTTTGAAATAATTTTTTTACTTTGTTTTAAAATAAAGAATTTTATGGTATATTTTTAAAATAAATTATACCTAAATAAATTTTTTAAGCAAATTATATAAAATAATAGCCTTTTTTTTTGTGTATCATAATAGCTTGTTTTTATCGAAAGATATTTTATTCGCTAAGGATTTATTAGAAGATATTATTTGAAAACAATTCAGATATAATTCCGTTTCAAAAATATCCCATAACATTTTTTTATTTTAAAACAAAATAAAAAAATATTTCAAAATACTTAATTATATATGTTACGAACACGTTTTGAAACACTATCATGTATCACCAAATACTTAATTTTATCACGTTGAAAAAAAAGCAAAGCACTTTTTTTCATTGGCTGCTTACATGGCTAATGACGTGGCAACTGAGAGTGTGACGTGGCAGAGCTAACGTCTGTTAACATTATATGGATGGAAATCATATTTTGACATTTCTGCTGCTTTTAAATGGGGTTAGGGGAACCAAGCTTGCTTGGCCAAGTAGTATCCACCACTCCTCTTTTCAAAAGGTCATGGGTTCAAACCCTCATGGGTCTCAAATGAGTACCCCCTTTACATTATTGTAATCTTGGCAAATAGTGCCACCTGTTCTTACACTTAATATATCTAAGTCATGCGAGAGTGCATTGTAACCTTGGCCGATAGAGCGCCACCCCATTCAAAAAAAAAATAGGGTTAGGGGTATGCCGCCCCAGTTTGATAAAAGTTGAGGACTTATGCCACTATTATCCCATAATTCAATATTACTTATTTGCTTAATCATATTATTATCAGACAATGAAATGAATAATAATCAGATTCGAAGAAGCTCAAAAAAATTGATAAGAAACGAAAAATCCAGATTTTCTTGGGGCTTCTTCGATCTCGATCTCCATTATCGTACAAGTAATTCAAGCTCAATACCGTTTCGCAAAGGTAATCGTTGAATCAAATCTCCATCGCTCGATTTTGTTTTTTGCTAATCGTTGTAGTTGCATAGGATTGAGCTATGGATCTAGGTTTTTTTTGCTTATCTTTGTGTGTTTGTAGTTGGATTGAACAGAGAAATCTTCGAATCGAAGCTCTTTTTGCAATTGATTCTTGTTTAATTTTTAATTTCTTGGTTCTAGGTTAAGTTGATTTGCCTCTTGAATCAACAAATGGTGAATTAGTGACAGGTTTGTTTGACGAATCGGCTTCGATTAGTGGCGGATTCTTCGCAAAATGCCGTTGAATGTCGCCCAAATCCGCCTCGTCGCGTCGCACTCCGAGGTCTACGAGCCGTGCGACGACTCGTTCGCGCTCGTCGACGCCCTGCTCGCCGACCGGTCGAACCTCGTGGAGCACCGGCCGAGCCTCTGCCTGGAAGTGGGCTGCGGAAGCGGTTACGTCATCACCTCTCTCGCCCTCCTCCTGCGCCGCCACGAAACCGTCGGGGCCCACTTTTTTGCCACCGACACCAACCCGCACGCGGCGACGACGACCCGCGAGACGCTCGCGGCGCACGGGGTCCACGCCGAAGTGGTGTGCACCGACATTGCCTCTGCTCTGGAGGAGCGGCTCGCGGGGTCGGTCGACGTAATGGTGGTGAACCCGCCGTACGTGCCGACGCCAGAGGACGAGGTCGGGCGCGAGGGGATCACCTCGGCCTGGGCCGGCGGAGAGGATGGAAGGGCGGTGATCGATCGGATCTTGCCGGTGGCCGACCGGCTTTTGTCGAGGAAAGGGTGGCTGTACTTGGTGACTCTCTCGTCGAACAAGCCCTTGCAGCTGTGCCTGCAGATGCGGGCGAAGGGCTACGCCTCGCGTATCGTTTTGCAGAGGTCGACGGACGAGGAGAGCCTGCATATTATCAAGTTCTGGCGCGGTTCTGATTCGGAGTAGGGATCGAACTTAAATTTTGGCACATAAATTTTGTTGTTCTGTAGTTAAAGCTATGAGTTCAAGTATTGGGAAACAGATTTGATGATCGAAATGAATGGATCGTCTTCTTTGAATCTCCGTTTAATTAGTTGGAACCGGTATGCAAAACGAAGCAAAAACGAGTACGAAGCCCGATGGGATTACCGATGTGGTGATTACCTGATACTTTAATCATGCAACAATAATCAAGAGCCCGGCTTTGTCGAGAACACGGTCAAAACTCTCCACACGATGTCGTTAGTTAAGCCGACAAAACCGAACATAAGGCGGCTATCAAGCTCTAGGCGCCGCTAATAGAAGAGATTACGGTTTTCTCCTCTCACTTATTAATAACGATAATAGTAATGCCTTAGTACTTGAAAAACAACTCGGATAAACAAATAAACTAAATGACCTCCTTGCCCTTTGTCGGGCGTAACCGGGCCGGGCCAGGCTTATGACAATCCATTATCTTTCAAGTTAACAAACTAGCCTTCGGTTAGTTGAAACTTGAAACTTGAAATTAGGTGTTACAATTCCAAAAAACTAGTGTATTATTTTATAATAATTACATGTGTATATATTAATTAATATGGGAAGTTTTGACAAGAAGGCGCCTGTAGCTCAGTGGATAGAGCGTCTGTTTCCTAAGCAGAAAGTCGTAGGTTCGACCCCTACCTGGCGCGTTTAACGTCATATTATTACAATTTTTTTATGCTTTATAGTTTTCTCTTGTTTTCTGCTTTATACAAAGTTTATAAGAGTTTGTGACCCGGATTTATTTTTTAGGCAGGGCTCGTTCCTAGCATTGCGATGCGGTATAATTTTGTTAGATATTTTAGGAGTGACGTGTGGCCAAAGTGAAGAGATTGAACCGGTGTAATTTCTTGGCCCGGGTTCGTTCTAGCTTCGCGAAAGCGTTATGTTTTCATTGGATATTTTCGGCCTATCCGGTAGAAGCTAAGAGATTGAGATCGGACCGATGTAGTTAGCGTTTTAGGATTGGTTGAACCGAGCCACTAAGAGTGCAACTACTTTCGAATACGGGATTACAGTGTTACGATGCAAAGAACCAGACTCATTGTCATTCCAAAATTTATTGCCACCAAATAAGCAAAAATGAGAGATTGTATTGATTTTTTCTTTTACAAACTAGTTAAACTACATCAACATCTTATAGAAACATAAACAAAAACTTCGTCACTCTTATCCTCTTCCGTTGGTAGCTTTTCGGGTGGAGATTCCCGAAAAGATCTGAATTCTATTCGTCGAATGTGCTCATGAACCCGCCGAGAAACCCGGCCCCATTGCAATCCCCACACAGCATCTCTCTTTTTCCCCTGCAGGAAAGTGTAAGACATCGTATCATTATGGATGTTCATAAGCCGAGTTCGCAATTTCCAGTTCATATGTGATCACACATTAGAGAGGAAGAGACGGGTTTGAACTGAAGCACGAACCTGCAAAGCCAGCATAATCCGCCGGCCTTAAACTGTCCGTTGAAATGGTCAACGGTATTAACTCCGGTTCCTTTGCATTGTGAGCAGGCTATAGCACCTGTTCGTCAAACAGAACGACGAAATTATGTCATATTGATCCTCATATAATAAGTATATCTACAGAAGACCGCAAAATTGTCGAAAAATAAGTACTTGATTGATTAAACGTGCTCATTGTAGAAGACTCGTTATTATTGAAATTAATTAAGTGGTGATAGACATACTAAGAGTATAGTATGAGTAAAATCTTAGTAAAAGCCATAGAGAGAAAGCAGTAATTCACATACCGTTTCCCTCGCAATTTGCGCAGACAATGCTAGTCGGTTTGGTGGCGGAATTATTGTCCGTTGTAGCCTGTACAGCCATATCCAAGCTAGTTCCATGTTCATTGACATCATTGTTTAAATCGAACACGAAACAACATACAAAACCCAATTCCGGAAGAAAACCCCACGTATAGGAGAAGAATTTATCGAAAAACTGAGTTACAACGGTGCAGAGAGAGCGCGAAATTAAATGACTGCACATAGCCCTCGAAATATACCGCACCGGGAATTAATGAAACTGGGTACGGCCAGATTCGGGTTCCAAACTCTTATAACATGCAAATTATTTGTGAACACTCAAACTAGATAATCTTTTTCTCTTCTAGTTTGACAAAACAAAACATAACCCACTTTGTAAATCACCATTTTCCTGGTAATTCTCACTTTTACATTATTCTCTCTCTCTTTTTTTTTTTTCTCGAATTATATAATTCTATTTGCTAATATTACAATGATGAAAAGTATAGTCACCTTCACTTCAAAAGATTGGAACTTTGAGGCTTTCGAGTGTTGAAACACTTCATTCACCCGAACAACCTTCGTGGGCACAGAGTTCCCGGTAATCAAGCCTGTAAATTGTCGTTCAAATCAGTGTTCACACAGTATAAAAGCCACAACAGAGAGAGAGAGAGACCTGGTTTGTTCGAGGGCTTCAAGGAACAGACAGGTGTGAAGCACAGAGAGCTCGCCATTCTACGGAGAGTGTCAAAGTTTGGAACTTTTTCCGGTTTCTGTGATAATATCAATCGCAGAGTGAAGTGTGTTTCGGTGGTGACCAATACAAGTACACGATTTTAACAAGATAAGGCCTTTCCACTTAATATCGTGTTCTCCACAAGGCCATCAACAAACTACCACATTACCTAAAATACCCTCCAAAAATATCAGCTTTCCACCCCGTTTGAAGGGTATTTTGGTAGCATATCCCTTCCGCTGGGCCTCAGAGAAGCTACAAAATCAGAATAAAACAAATAAAATTGAATAAAGAAAAAAAAATAAAAAAATGGCAGGCATTCTCTTGGGATCTCCTTGCTTTCACTCTCTGCAAAGTAAGTCTGAAACTTTTCTTTTGCTAAACCACTGAAGGATTATCCAATCTATATATATGTGTATATATAGATATATGTATATATGAAGCTTGTTCTGGTGTATTAGTTATAGTGTAATGCATATTTAAGGTGTTTAACAGATAAGCAAGTGGGTTTTGAGAGGAGTTTCAGAAGCTCATTCTATGGCAAACTCATGAATTCCCAATTTTCATTGGGAAGGAAATCAAGCACAAGTCATTACAACACTCTTGTTGTCACCTCACTGGTTTTGTACTAAAACCCTCTTTCCATTTTCCCTTTTAAGAGAGAATGTTGAATAAATAACCACCCTTATATCTTTATTTGGTACTTTAACCGCCATGTTGAGGTAATTGTAAGAGTAATCATTATTTGTCCGAGTTTGGGACACTAGGCGATTTCGTATTTTCGCAATAACTCATTCATTTCGAGTCCCAATAGGTTAATTCGAAGCTCCGATAAAGATAAGATTAAGATCTATAACTTCCGTATCCAAGAAAATTGATGAAAAAATGCTCTAAGATTCTGTCAAATTTTTATGGTGATTTATTATATTGAGATGATTATATTTACAATTTCCTCAACATGATGGTTAATATACGAAATAGATGTAAAATGGTGGTTATTTATTCAAGTTTCTCTTTGAAAATTGGTTGCAACAAAAATATAGTCATCAAAACTGCTTGTGCCGATTTTTTTGAGAATATGAAATTGTGGTGTTCTATTTATCATGTTTTACAGTTTGGAAGGAGGAGCAAAGTAATAAAGACCCGAGAGACTGTGATTCCCGACCCAGATTACCGGATCCCAATCGTCCTTCTCGGTGAGTATTTTTCCGAATTAGTGTCACTAAGCGTCTTATTTTCGTAATTGTTGTGTCACGTGAGGTTTCGGTTATGTGAGTGATCCAAGTTATCGAGACATGAATGCAATTCTGATAAGCTTTCGGTTCTTCCGTACCAACGAAGTCATTTAGTTAATCTGTTTATGTCCTTTTAAGTCTTTTCTTGCATTTTATATTTTATTTTTTGTCCAATTGATCAAAGACATCATTTGGAGAGCTTAGGCCGTGTTCTCAAAGGAACCATCGGTTTGATTATTGTTTCGGGAATTAAGTTTTCGGTAATCATCACCTTGGTGACTATTGTTGGGTTACGTGGTAGTTAAAGAAAACGATCTCATTTAACTGGAGCAGGATTAGCTGGTGGATTAGCTTACACAGACAATCTCATTCCAGCAGTGCCTTTTGGTCTCCTCAGCTTACTATTGTTTGTTCAGGTATTCAATTACTCTCAAAATATATACCGACTAGCTACCGTTATCGAACTTGAATTTCATGAAAAATATGAATGAATTTTGAAACCCCAGCACCGAAACCAGCGATCCTCGAAGTAATTACAGTATATAGTCTTAACATGAATTGTATAGTATATCTTAAAATTTCACAAGGAAAACCACTTATAATCTTTTTGTCACACTTTAGACCTGTTTTTGTATCAGAAATTAGATGACATATCTGAATCTTTCTTGCTTTCAGGCCAGTAGAGTCAAATTTGTATTTGAAGACGATTCCCTGGTTCGCTCTTCAATCTTTTCACAACAATCTTCCCTCAGACGATTCTGAGATTATGCTAGTCAAGTTTAGCGTGTATTTGGTCGATTTTTGATTCACTAGTTGGTTAATATAGGAGGTAAAAGTTGGGGAAGAGCTCAGTGATTCCGGTGAAAACGCTTTCGTGGGTGGGAAAAACCGATGGAAGTAAGTTAACAACAATGCTTATAGTATTTTCAAAGTATGTATCTTCACTAATTTGAATTCGACAAACAGATTTTCAAGCTTTGTGAATTGGGAGCTTTGGTGGCCAAACTTCCCGATTCTGGTCTACTTCAAAGAGACACAGACTAAGCCTGAAGGCCAAATTCATTTCTTTCCTGTGATCTTTGTAAGTGCAAATATCGATATGACATTTCGTCGGAACGCAACATATTTTGACTCTTTCGTTAATCGGGCAACACCCGGAGTTGAACTAGGTAAACGCGGTTTGCAGTCCCCCACCATACTGCCGAAACGATACACAATCTAATTTGGGTCCCGTTTTTCTTTGAAACCTTTCCTAAAATAAATCCCTTGTTTATTGTTTCAACTGATTTAGACCATTTCGGGTTCGGAGTCGTGTCTGGTTTCGTTTCATCTTGTTTTGGTGAACGATTTGCAGAATGGAAAGCAACTATATGATGTAATGGTGGAGAGAGCTGGTCCTTCTCAGAATAGTGCTCCAAAATAATTCATCTATGCTTTCGCTTGCTCCATTAATCATGTCTTTTTGAGTGGTAAGAATATATTTAAGGACTAAACTTTGATTTCTGTCTCTTATTATTGATTTTGAAGCACTATTTAAATATTGTTTCTGTTGTTTGCAGGTACCCGAATTGAACCCGAATCTGAATCTAAACTCCCGCTACTCGGTTCACCCCGAAACAATATCGAGACAGGATGTCTTGATGAACAAAATTTGCAGCCACTCTAAATCCGAGTGTTGATTTGATGCTTTAATAAACGATATCACAGTAAGTTTTTCCAAGTTTTCGGCCTCGGAAAACCAGGACCGGGCTGAGACAAGATGTCTTGGATGAACAAAATTTGAATGAATTAACCAAGATTGCTCCAACAAACTCAAGAGCTTAACCTTTGAATACAACCTCTCGTTCTGTTCTTAAAAAGAATATAAAAAAACAACAAGGATTATACTCAAACTCAGGAGACCGAGCTGCGAAGTATCGTTCTGTATCAAATCTTCTAAATTTACGGTCAACTCTTAGTGCAATGCGCGTCTGTACCGTGCTGCGTGCAATGCCGATATCCCACGCTGTTCAGGAAGTCTCTGATCTCCTTGGAGCTGCTATTGCTTGCCTGCAACAACCGCTCGTCTTCCTCGTAGATAACATAAGGTGCTTCACTCGCCTTTCTCGATAGTAACTTGGAAGCTCCTTTGAGAACGTGATATTCCCAACCCTGGACGTCTATTTTTAGCAAAACGACGGGCTCGTTCTCCGGGATCACTTCGTCGAGAGGAACGGATTTGACTTGAACCTCGATTTCTTCGTTTGACTTGAAAGCCAGCTTAGCGCCGGTGGCTGAAACCGCACTGTTGTCTAGTCGACCGACCAACTGTATCAAAAGCACGAAGTCGCGTATTAGCCGCACATTATCACAAGAAAGTTTTTTCAATCTAACCAAAACCTAATTTAAGACACTGTCAACTTTCCGAAGCAAACCCGGATCGGCTAAGCAGCCAAAACTCGAGGGAAAACAAGCTCAAAAGCGTTATCTTTACATCGAACACGTCTGAGTTTGATCATTTTGCCGTTCATTGACAAGGAAAATACACTACAGAACATACGTAATTCGAGACACAGTGTACCTTGTGGAACGTGATGTTTCCGAGCCGATCCGAAGCCGCAGCGTCGAAAACCGTCACCAAGTCCCTAACCCGATTGAAGTAAATCCCGTCGCAGATCCTCTGCAAATTCTCAAACACCGGCTCGAACACCAGAACCCGAAACCCCATGGCCGTAGCGGCGAAGCTGGCCATGCCGACATTGCCTCCGACGTCAACCACAAACCCCACCTTCCCTTCCTCCTTGAACCGGCCGAGAACCCCCTGGATCGTCTCCGAGATGTCGGGTTTGCGGAAGAGCTTCCCCTTGAGAGTCCGCACAATGTTCTTGTGAGGCTTCTCGGGGATGTTGCCGAGGTCGGCGAGCGAGTAGAGGAAGGGGAACTTGAGGCCCTCGACGAGGTTCGCTATCACAGGGTGGGACTGAGGGCATTTCTGGCAGTCGAAAGGAGGGATTGTGCCGTACGGCCATGAATGCTGCTCTTCGAACTTCGCGACTGTGAGAGAGGTGGGGTTAGGGTTAGAATTGGTGGTGGAGGAAGAGGAGAAGAAGAAGAAGAAGAAGAGGACGAGAAGGAGCGAAGCGAAGACGAGGAGGAGTAAGAGGGATTTGGGGGAGACGAGCTTGGAGGAGCCTCTGTCACGCTTCCAGGCGTTGGCCATGGATGCAGAACCCAAGGATTTTCCGTTTGTTTCTCGGGAAAATCGCAGGGGATTTTCCCGCGAAAATGGATGGATCTCTGGATTGGATCTTCTTCTTCTTCTTCTTCTTCTTCTTCTTCTTCTTCTTCCCAGTGTCACTGAACGGGAAAGTCAGTGAAGTGTGAGCCGTTGATTGTGGTTGGTCGATTCTTTTGGTTTGGCTGGATTCTGGGGAAAATGGGAGTGATTTTCCCGGGAAAATGGATAGATTCTTGGATTGGATCTGACTCTTCACAATCACAACAGTGAAGTGAGGCGTTTATTATCTACGGACAGTTCTATTGTTTGCTCAAGTTGCAGCCAATCAAAACTCTTGCTTTTCAAAAAGGAATGTTCAAATTTCAATCAACGGCCAGTGCTTGTGTACTTATTTGTTTATACATGTGTGTATATATATATATATATATATATATATATTATGTCTGTATATGTGTGTATTTTTCTACATGCCAGATTGAGTTACAAAGGTCGGAAAAGCTCCCGTTTCAATAATCGATTGCACGGTGCAAGGTATTTTTCCCGAATATCCATCGGCATGCCCATCGAAAATCTTTTTTCGAGGATATACGAAACGATATATCCATCGGCATACCCATCGATATACCTATCGAGATACCCTCGACTCGCGATGTATAAGTAAAATGAAAAAGTGCGAAACGGCATCGGCAAGCGATATTTAAAACCTTGGCACGGTGTAACAAATGGTAGAACGGGTTCGAAGATCCCGGGGATTTCAATACTAAAACATGATTGAATTTCTTGGTAATATGAAGAAAAAAAAATGTTAATGTGGTTTGTAAATTCATATTCAGAAACTAAAAAGCTCAAATGGTTGATTATTTGAACTTCTATTGTTAGGGATTAAAGCCTTCATGAGAAAAACAAATAAAATAAAAATAGTATATCATAAATTAGAGATATTATTGGCATTAATGAAGTAATTTGATGTAATAATTTATTAAGAAATTGGTCTTCCTCTTTGTGTGACACAAGTAAACACTGGGCTTCAAATATGCAATGGCGTTTATTTCCACTGGGGGTATCACAGCATGATATAAACACGTTTGAATCGACTTTTAACGGATCTGAATTCAATCGATCGACATGAAAACGATTCACGCGGTGTTCAGATAATGCATGAACACGACACGATCGCAACAACTTGCCTCGAAAGATGGAATAATAATGCTTTATGATATAGCAAAGGCATGGTTGGACCAAGCCCTAGCCTTCAAATTTGATTCTTGTTTCTTTGTAATTGGGATGAAAATTGATATGCAAAGTTATGACTTGTTGAATCTGTAGAGTAAAGTAAAAGTAAGGTTTGGCCTATTTTCATCCCGGTCCTGATTTCTCGCTTTACAGACCGGGAGTAGGCCGTGCCTCGTTCCCTGTTTTTTGACAAGCAAAGACCAAACTTTCAGGCAAAAAATGGACGAAGACCGGGAAAAACCCGGGAGGGGCAAAAAAATTCAAATTATTATTATGAAAGGAAGAATAATGCCTAGTTTCTTAGAGAGAGACTAAAAACTCTCAAGCTTAGACCAAAAATCGAGCAGAACCGGAACCCGATAGCAGTACGGGTTCTTTTTCACGGTCGGAGTTGATGTAACTTATGAGAGACCCAAAAATGTCTAGAAATACAAATCTATTTCTACAATACGCAAAAAGGAACAAATAACATATTATTACGATATTACCCTTATTCAAGAACGACTTTAGCGCCAATAGCTTTAAGCTTCTCGATAAGCTGCTCTCCTTCCTCCTTCGAAAGCCCGGTCTTGAGGACCGACGGTGCCTTTTCCACCAAGTCTTTCGCTTCCTTAAGCCCCAAATCCGTGAAGCTTCTCACCTCTTTGATCAGTTTGATCTTCGAAGCCGCCTCGAACGACTCCAACTTCAATTCAAAGACCGTCTTTGCCGGTTTCTTCTCCTCTTTAGCAGCAGTCGCCATTTTCGCCGCCCCGGCGAAGCCAGCTGCTCCCGGCTTCATGACCGCCACACTTGGCAGCTCCTTCATTCCCCGTTTCCTCATCAGGATCGAACCCAGCTCGGAAACTTCAGTAAGAGTGAGCCCCGAGATTTCGTCAACAAGTCGGAAGACACGATCCGATGGCGGACTGCGATGCTCCGAAGGGTCGAATGTCGCCGGATCATAGTCGGTCGGGAGACGCCTTTGGTCAAACTCCTCTTCCTCTTCTTCGATCCGAGCGGGCTGACCGTAGTTTCTCCATAATACGCGTAAAGTACCGGGATTTATCGCCGCAACTGAATTTCTGTAAACCCCGTAAGGCAAAAGCTGCTTCAATCTGAAAACCCGGCTCATCTTCGAGTCTGTGGAAGTGCCTTTTCTCTGAGGAACGGCAAAGTTCAGAAGCTGCTCATATTTGACCTGGGATACGGAAAGAAAATTCACAATTTTCGAAGAGTAAAGTATTCAAATCCATAAACCCTGAAAGGGACTAGTCATGGGAAAATTCAGACGCGCATTCATCCGCCTAAACTCAGTGAGATGAGACCACAGCCATATGATTCTACTACTGATTCGCCCATTGATTCTGGTTGTATTTGAATGCAGAAAAAGAAGAAAATAGGTCGATCGATCGAGCAAGACGGAGGGATTAAAGTTGGTGTTGTGCGACTGGTTGAAGGTACCTGAATCTCGAGCAGTGGCGAACGGAGCTGTTCGGAGCAGCAGAGGAGCTGGGCGGCGCAGCTGAAAAGTGGCGTCGACGGAGAGAGAGAGAGAGAGAGAGAGAGAGAGAGAGAGAGAGAGAGAGAGAGAGAGAGGCTGAATTGGGATTGGGCTTGGGCTTAGAGAGCTTTCAAGTGAAGAATTTGATGATTTATTCTCCAATTTATATTATATTTTGGAACTCTTTTTTTTTTTTGAAAGGGTAAATTGCGGCATACATGGCCATAGTTTTATACCACGCGTGCATAGTCACATGTCCATGTAGCACGGAGTTGACGGACATCCAATTTTTTGGATGGAAATCTGAGAATATGGTGATTAAGAAACATTAGCTATTTTTACCGCAGTTTTTTGGCATTGGCATTATACACAATGACATTTGCAAACTATCGCCATTTATGCCGCAAATTACCCAAAAAAAAATTCAAGGGTTTTTGAGACAATTTTATATCAAGAAAAGTGTATTAAATTCAAGGGTCCTCGATTATAGTTTAGGACACTCGAAATTAACTCAAGGACTAAATTATATAAGAAAGCCTTGGAATAATTTTCAAGGCAAAAAATAGAATAGTTTCTAAATATTATGTGAAATGGAAATTGAATTATCAAATTTCCCGAATAAATTATACCCAAGCTAAGTAATCAACCTCAAAAATACTAAAATAAATAAACATCACAAATTATCTTATTTTAGTTCTCAATTAAATTCTGATGAGAAAATCAAAATTTTAAATATTTTATCAAAATAATAAAGTTCGAGGCTTCATGAACACTTAAAGCCGAGAGTCTAAATGGTAATACCGTGAGAAATATCAAGAGGAATTTTGTAGAGATTTTAGATTACTTATTGAGTTATTTTATAAATAGATTTTTTAAGATAAAATCGTATTTGAATTTTAATTGATGATGATAACGTTTAATAGAGTGAACATTTCTTAGATATATCACTTCGTTTTTTGAAACTTCTAATCAATGGATTTTTTTTATGATCGACTTGAAACGTATATAAATATGAATTTGTCAAAAAGCATACAAGTTTAATTGCATGATAAATTCGATTCTAATTATTGCAATAAACTTGAAATACTTGCTTTATATCATAATATACAATAAATAATGCCAAGTACAAAGGAGAAGTATTTAAAAATACATTAAATATACAGTCAAATTAAACAAATAAAAAATCCCAAAAATGATCAAGATGATAGCTTCTGTATGGTCATCTCCTTGAGAGAAGTCACTAGTCTTCGAAACACCTTCAGATTTTGCCCTACTTTCTCCTGAGTTTCAAAAATAAACTATTAGATCTATTTTTCTATTAAATAATTGAGTCTTTAAGCTTTTTTATTTAGTAGGGGCATTATTGGTATTTTATGATTATGGGCTAAAATCATGGTTTCTAATCATGTTTGTTTTTCAGCAGTGTTGAGGATTTTAGCGTTTGAATTTGTGTAGGAAACAAACCTCGCTTAATAACTCGAGTCGTTCTAGAGTCGGAAGAAGCTTTTCGCTTATGGAAGAGAACTCGTTGTCTGATTCTGACATGGAGCCGAACGTGATTGCTCTTACCGCTCCACTGTAGCTTGTAACAGAGCTGCACAGAAGGTTAGAGCATAAGCAAAATATGAAATCACAAAAGTTCAGTGTCGTGTTTTCGCAGTTTATCCACGGGATTTGCTATCCATTTTTCTGACGTTATCCCCTGAACGTTAAGTAATCGATGGTTTTCATCGAATTTTGAGTCGTGGGCATTCTACATTCTATTGTTTATAAGTAACATGTTCATTTTAACGAGATAATTGACGAGCTTTAGCAATATTTCGTCTACGGAAAGTTGCAAAAAAAAAAACCATCAATTATCTTGATATTGTGACTCAAATTTTGATGACTCGATGTAAACCGTCAATTTGGACCGATCAGAGGGGAAATTGCTACTGCTCACAGATCCATGGGGATAAATGCTACAATACAATAAGTTGAGAGGCTTATCTGCAAATGTTTGTACCTGTCTTGAAGATGGATGAGGACGATGTTTAGGACGTGTTCAGCGACAGGGACCAATAAGGCGATCAACTGATCTCTGTTGCCGATGACCTGGCACATTTCCACCATTGCAACATACCTCCTGAGGAAATTGATAAGAGTAATTCAAATTAAGAAGAATAAGTAATGAGTAATAGGCAAAAAATCAACATAAGATGTATGAAGTGAAGAGAAATGTACCGCTTCTGGATATTGTCAGATGCCGAAACACAATCTTGCCGTGCACACATGTTGATAATTTCATCCACCTCTTGTCTCGATAATTCATTAACATCTCGGATCTGTGAACCGAAGACGGATCATTAATTGTAAGAAACCTTGTATGATAATTAATTCCTTGGGAAGAAAATGTCAAAGCCCTAAGGCCTAAACGAATATTGTACCCTATTGATTAATAAAGCTTTTTCATCAGCAGCTCTTTCAAGAGCAGTTGTGGTGGAATTAAGAAGAGATCCAAGTAAATCCAATGACGGTTGTCGGGTTCCCGCTGAAGTGTGGTAATCAGAAGCCGCGTCACGAATCTGTATTAGCACAAAATTAGAACAGAGAAGTTCCATTAACATATATTCAAATGTGTTTACTTACTATAGAAGTCAATTATTATGTCTAATGAGTTGTACAGCCACATAACTTATTTGAGCCTTGAGTCGATTTTTTTTTGCGCGCAAGCTACAAATATAATTTATACTTCCGTAAAAATTTAAATCTCATAAATTTGTCAGAAATAATTTAATTAAGTCATAATTTCAATAGCTCAAAAATGTACTACAAAGATACTAAATCGAGCTGTTAATCTCCCTCTAATTAAATGTTTGTAATTTCGATGAGATAAATCTCTAAATATCACAAGTTGATAATCAGAAGAAACAATATGATATTTGGTAATGAGTAAACCGATATAATTACCTGCAGTCTCAGGGATTTTTTTCTAATGAGAAAATATAGATAAGAGCTCAGGCTGAAGCATAACCGAAATCGGTTTAGTTCTGACTTCCTCCGACTCTGATCATTTTCCGTGAGATGGAATAAAATTATTAGTACAGAAAATAAAATATCAAATAACAAGAATTGCTGAAATTTCATTTAAATTTCCGAACCTCCAAAGATCGAACCGATTGTCCAAACGTTTGAATCTCCAGGTTGTGTGAGAATAAAGAATGCATCATGCTAAAGAGCCCTTGAACAAAACCGCAATCATCACTCTCTTCATAAGGCCAAACCTAACCCAAACAAAAAGAAACGTCACAGTTATACCCACATCATTATATCATTAATTGTATTTCTTCATTAGGGGTACTTTAGAATCAGGGTTAATATATAAGACATTCGCTATTAGGGTTAGTTGTCATGTTTGATTAGTGAAATTTTCTATTTACTATCATATCGTATGTTTTTCCGATATAACTCTTGAATCGGAGACCTGGGTAACGGTTATCAGTATAGTGTTATTTTTCTCTTTTATTTCTATTCTGGGTCCTATCATTAACATAATTTTATAGACAGACTCTACAGCTTTAATACAGGAATAAAATGAAAAATTATAAACAAAGAAAACAGTCTTACTTTGCTAAGAATCCCAACAGCAAGATTTATTTGCTCCATCGTTAATTCCTCAGCTTCAGAAATGTCTTCGTGGAGAACTCTATCAAAAAGAGACTGATGCCCTTTGACAAAATCTATGACTTCACGGACAATTTTGTTCTTCACCTATAAGGGATTTAAAGTACAAGAAAAAACGTAAGAATAACATTCTGAACCTAAATTCAGTATGGATTGTTAGTTTTGCAGAATCAGTTTCTAGAAGTTGCAAATCATTTTTGAACTTTTTCTCCAATCAGTATATGTTTTTAGTTCCGTAAATATTCGTTAGATAATAAACATCCGAAATATAAGAAGAATAAGAACGAGCTATATTAAAAAAGATGTTAATATGGATTTTTGTTGTAATTTTAAGCAAAGAGTATCAGGTAAGATGGCCAAAAGAAAAAACAAAAATTAATTTATATCGAACGATCAAAGAAACAAACAATATAAACACTGACCTCAAGGAATTCAGATGAATCGATTAATGATGTTAGAGAGAATACTAATCTAAGCAAAGGCGTTACAATCATCCTCTGCTTATCAAAATCCGCAGCAACATCTTTATGCATCCTAGCGTCAATGCGCCTCAAACTTCCCTGCTCGAAAATCCAAAGTTAAAAAAGGAGGAACAAAAAAAAAAGATACTATCATAAAATCTGTAGCTATTTATAAAATTGTACCCGGAAATGTATCGCCTTGCAAGAAGCAAGATGTTCGAAAGAATCCATGGAATATAGAACCTGGGCTCCGGATTTCCCATAGTTGTGGCTAATTCTCAAGAGCAAAGCAAGTTCAGCTTCAAGAGTGCACGCACGCTGCAATGAATCCAAGAAATGTCCACCGTCCTAAAACCAAATCAAATTTTTTATAGCAACTTAGAAACTACTAAATTTATTACAACTCAAATATAGAGCATATACATTGAAGACCATCTCTTTTTATACAAGATTCAAACATGTTAATCTTAACCGTTAATGTTGAATTATGATTTCAGTCCTGTGTTTTATCTAATTTATTTCTTAAATTATTTTTTATGCTTGATTCGAGTCTTTTAAAATACGGGTTTAATTAGTCTATTATCAGGGACAGAATTAGTGATCCTTATTTGTACATGAGCATATAATTATCGTGGAATATGATTACACAAAATTCAAGAGTCAATTATATTATGCAAGTTCTGATGTCAATCCAAAAATAGCAAAGAGACAAAGATTAAATGAATAAAAATGACAATATGACCTAGTCATTGAATAAAAATTACCCTTTATTTTATAAAGTACCTGGAATGAAGCATTGCTTATATTTGTTAAGCAAGATCGTAGAAAACCCCTGCTCTGAAGTTGGGTCAAGAAATATCGTTCGTGATCCACACAAACCAACGCATCCAAAACATAAAGAGCGATTGTCTTTCCCGCTTCACTGCCTTGAGTAGCATCCTTTGTCACCTGAGCAGTGAATAATACGGCACACTTTATCAAGTGATCTATTTAATTTCCAGTTCAAAAGGCATAGTATATAAACCAAGAGATTCTATCTGGGCTGCTAAGAAGCAAACTGTTTAAGAAAGTTAATCGTTTATATTGACACGAATTCAATAACTATAGAATGGGGCACCTACCAAATCCAAAAGTGATTGCGCCTCTTTCCGAATTATGGAAAAATTAGCATGAGCAAGTTCGGTTTGTTCTTTGTTGATCTGTCAAAAGAAATAAAAGGATCAATGCTCATCAATGATTTAATTTCGCCAAGAATTACCAGGATTAATAAATAAATAAAAATAATAAACAAGGTCACCTTTAGGAGATCCAAGTCTTCGCCATCTTGCTCATCGAGTGCCAAGAACTGTATCACTGTCTTTGGGACATCAGGATCAAGTACATGTTGACAATACTGAAAATAGCTAAGCAGAAGAGCATATTGCCTGAAATTAAAATTAAAAAGAAAAAAAAATTACATTCCCAACAATCATAGACGGGTGAATCTGGTACCAAACCAGAATCGGATTAGATATCTTGAAAAATGGACTTCAAGTAACTGCTACCGATAAAAATTGGTTCTAAAAAGATATAATAAAATGAACAAAAAATCAAAATCGGTTTCCGGTGTAGAATTTTCACGCTAATCATACCGTCTCCTTAAGGCCTCTGATGAATCATGTCTAAGAATAGCCGATATAAGCTTAAAGAGAATGGAGTGACAAGCTCCATTTGACAAGTGTTTCACCGTGAGAACATCTAGATATAGTGCACTATCCGAATTAAACCCGCTTGCACATAAGAACCTTTCATCTCGTAATTTAGCCATGCATGTCAGAGAAACCTACATCAACCACAGAAAAGAGCAAACATTATGACAGATTTAACAAGTAGACCAAATGATTTAGAACTTATTAACCCGCATATCTCGTAAACATATAATTAATATGGGAACTGAAAGAATAAGTTTAAAATTCCAGAAGTATCAACTCTATCTACTAATTTATATGAAACAGAGAAATAAAAACAAGATCTAACAATATCCTAAACATATTGGTCTAAGGAACATATAAACAAATACGAAGAATACAAATTGGCCCCTCTATTTTTCTGTATTTTAATACCTGGCAAAGTATGAATGCCATTTTCAGTGAACAATCTGGGGAAGCTGAGGAGCCAAGAGCAGCACTAAGAATCCTGTTAACAGGGAAAAAAAGTTAATAGATCATTTTTAAAGTGTCTAAAGTTCAATATATGTGCTTTTATATATATATATATGAGGGACTAACTGATAAAGAACTTCCGAATTATTTTCAAGTAACGTTGTTCTTCGGGAAGCAGAGACCTGCATGAGAAGATAAAAAAATAAAATCATGTGCTAAATCTAGCATCTTTTTTTAACAGTGTTAGACCTTTAATTATGACAAATTAAATAAAACCTTCTATATATGTCTTAAGATTATTCAGGGCATTTTGAGTTTTGGCATATTATATCTTACGTCTTTTGGGCGATATCGAGACGTGTTCTCGAAGGAACGACAGTAAGTTTGAATTTCAGTTCGATTTATTCAATAAGATATTTCGGAATTCATCTCCAGTGAATTCATGTTGGTTCGTGTTTGACTAATGGCTCGGGTCCTATCACATAGCTTAATCCAGCATATTTTTTAAATAGGACATCTTAATAATATTTATAATATTTTGGAAACAACTACCTCAACAATCTGGGACCAGCCAGTTAACATATGAAGCTGAGCAGCTTGTTCCTCAAGGTTCTTATTGTAATTCCATCCCCATCTCAACAACTGTTGAACTGTCTCTTTTACATCATTGATCTCAGCCTCATTACCAAAGTTACAGAACTGGGGATTGATAGAACTAAATTTCTGCATCAGAAAATAAAAAGTTAATTGAGGGAAAATAAGAGCATATTACAAGTGCATACATAGTACGATGAAAAGAATATTCCTTATTATAACTAGATTGAGTGAAAATGTTACTTAAAGAATATAAGTGATCATCAGACTGTTAAAGCTATTCAATAGCTTGAAACGCGAACCTGCCAAAGTTTGTCACGCAGAGATGCAAGGTCAATCAGGCGGTCCCCGCGCTCCGAATAATAGTAAACACCACCCGTCCCTGATGCAGCGGGATTGGCAAGGATGTCTTCAACCTGTATCCAGAAAATGAAACGAACCAAGGAACATATATTTTTATCAGCAAGACATCTCGTAGAAAAAAACATATACAGACTAAGAGAAGCAACATATACCAAACAAGGTAGAATAATTTAAGGATTAAAATTTACCATCAAATCATATTTCAGAGTGGAAAGGATCTGAGAAAGCTTCATGCTGGTCTCCGGAGACCTAAATTGAAGCACTTCAAGCAACTCCAATACCTAAGTTCCATTTATGAGAAAGAAAAAAAAAAGCAATCATCATATTGGGAAAGGCGAGCATCACTGCTTTTAAGCCGGGGTTAAAAAGGAAAGGAAAGGAAAGAGAACATCATAACAAGTACAATAAATAATGAAAGTAGAATTTGAGTATATCTTAAACACTAATTGACAGCAAAATAAATCAGCCATATTAATCAATACCTATTACACTAACTAATTACATTACATATAATTGCTATTAACATTTTACTCCCTAACTTTATATATATCTACAATGAGCGATACCTTATTCTTATTCATGGTTCTGGTTCCAGCAGCCAGTGCGGTATGATCTGGCCCAATTCCATCAATTTCATTCCCAAAAAGATGTGCGAGGATGCTTTGGCAAGCCTCTCGGTGTGAGGAGCTACTCATATCACCAGCATGCAATTCAATAGCTAAAAGTTTTAACAGCCAAGCTCGCTGACAATAATGAGAGAGATCAAAATAATTTAGAACATGATTTGAAGCAATAAAATATATCCATGATTAACTTTTAGAAGCTTTAGCTGATATGTAAGAACCCCCCAATAAGACATATCAATATAATCAATGTACTTTATCTAAAAAGTAAAAACAACTCAAAAAGTAAATAATAAAGAAATAAACCTCATGAAGCGAACTGATTCGAAGTGCCTGATTGCTACTCCTCTTCGGAAGTGGAGTAACCCCAAACGTATCGAGGTGCTGCCATCAAGAGAAGTTAGATATGTTGGAACACTGAAATAAAATGGGAACTG